>JAUEKU010058259.1:0-13735 GCA_032274805.1 Gypsophila paniculata | reverse complement strand
TGAAATCTATACAGTAATAATCGAGTTAAGGTGTATTCAGTTTTGATTATCTATCCGATTGAACCGTGTCTCAAGTATGTTCAAGGTACTCATATTAGTCATATGATCATAGAGTCGTGTAGTCCTAATATACTTTTTCTATCACAGTCAATTGTTAACGTTTTACTTTTGATGTAGAAACAAATGCAAGAAATGAAGGAGTATAAAGTAAATAAAGAGTAACTTAATACACGGAAGTCATTATAACATGTTCACTTATATGTAAATTATATTAAAATTGTATAAACCACAAAAATATAAGGTTAATTGTATCATGTATAGTCCCTCAAATATCAAACGTTAACAATTGACTGAGAGTCTGAGACGATGATAATATGTCTCAGTCACTTGATAGTATGTCTCAATCACTTGGTCTCAAATATCAAACGTTAACAATTGATTGAGAGTCTGAGACGATGACAGTATGTCTCAATCACTTGGTCTGAAGAAAAAATATTTCATCAACAGAGTGAAAAACGATTTTATTGATGCACAAAATCTTTCCATATTTTATTGACAATCTAACCCATAATCCAGTCCAAACACTGTCGCCATTATCAACCGTCGACTAAAAAAATTAACGTCCCATATCACTCCACACTCACTCACACGGATCACTCCCCAAAATATCCACACAATTCAAAATTCTCCCACCCACTTTTCATTTCCTCCTTTCTTAAACCTCCCAAGTCCCACCTATAAATAACTCCTCACATTTCACACTTCACAACTCACTCATCTTCTCACTCTCTCACTAAAAAACAACTCTCCAACCACACTCTCTCTAAAAAAAGCCGAAGATGTCGGGCCGGGGAAAGGGAGGCAAGGGACTAGGAAAGGGCGGAGCAAAGCGACACCGAAAAGTCCTCCGAGACAACATCCAGGGGATCACAAAGCCAGCCATCAGAAGACTTGCTCGTCGTGGTGGTGTAAAGCGTATCAGCGGCCTCATTTACGAGGAGACTCGTGGCGTGCTCAAGATCTTTTTGGAGAATGTGATCCGTGATGCTGTTACTTACACCGAGCATGCTCGTCGTAAGACTGTGACTGCCATGGATGTTGTGTACGCTCTCAAGAGGCAGGGCAGGACTCTCTACGGTTTCGGCGGTTGAAGTTAGGGTTTATTGTAATTGTGATCTAAAATGCAGTTTCGTTTCTAGGGTTAGGGTTTTTTAGATGATGATGTGATGGTGTAATTGAATCAAGTGTTAATTCACATGTTTTAGTAATGAAATGAAATGTTTTGTTGGTACTAATTCTTAACTCTTTGACTTTTGAGTTTTTATTTTTGAATTGTTGTAACATTTTTATTTTGAAATTCTTCTCGAACTTTTAAGTTTTGCATGCTTCATGTTTTCTCTCATCTACATCATTTTTCTAAATATCTCACAATTGTTTGCTTTTATCAATGAGAATATTGATAGTCTTTAAAAAAATTACACTTAGTTAATAGTCTTTTCAGCTGAAATAGGCCAGAAGTTTGCAATTTTTTAGCTTGTTTGCTCTTGTACCTCAGATTGTTTATTAGTTGGTTACGGTAGAAAGTTCTGACTTATGTTCACTTTCGAGTTTCGTCAGGTATCTTAGTTATAGAAATTGAGGTATTCGATCATTAGAGTGACATTTTCAGTGAAACTTGAAATGAAGCGTGGCTGAACTATTTGCATACTTCGAATGGTCAGCAGATCATCACTTGATTAGTAAAGAAGGCAGAAGTACAGTCAATTTCTCGAACAGCAGATAGTAGATAGAAAACTGCACATACGAACACTTGAATTTTTATTAGCAACATTATAGAACCCGGAAAATAAATCCGTGATGAATGCAAGTTTATACTCATATCACATTTGTGTCGAACAAAATTCTTAGCACACACCGTATATATTGATTACTCGTACTATATATAGAGAATAAAATAGGGACAGATGACAGCTTCGTTGTCCCTTTGTTTATTTTCAAGGTCTTTAAGAATGAAATTAAGTGAAATGTTGACATCAAATAAAAGGCTATTCCGAAAGATAAAGCACAAAAAAGTGTTGTGTGTGGACTCTTCTATCGGTTCATCTTCAAGAGGCTGAACAGAAGCAGATCAGTTCTTAGGGAGCTTGAGCCTGAGGCGGAAGTCCTCTTCCATGAGTGGAAGGCCTTCACGCAACTTGACCTTCGGCTCCCATCCGAGCAGCTCCTTGGCCTTGCTGATATCGGGTTTCCTCTGTCGTGGGTCATCTGGAGTATTCTCCACTGATATTATCTTCACTTCTGGATTGATCAACTGTCAAATTCAATGTGCATATTAGTGTCAAAATTACGGAGTAATACAAAGCAGCGAGGAATGCAAGGGAAATATATAGTCGACAACTTACCTCTTTCACAGTCTCTGCGAGTTCAAGCATCGTAAATTCACCTACACGTTCCCGAAACCATTAGCAATGGGGAATTATGTACAGATAAAAATGACAAACCAAGATCGCTGAAGTGTGCTCTATGCATAAGATTGATGTATATACCAGGGTTTCCAATGTTGATTGGACCTGTGTTTTCTCCTTCCATCAGTCTTATGAGACCATCGACCTACACGTGATGTAAAAAATTAACATGATCAGCCATATGTTTCTCTAGCACATCACATATGTTGATATGTACCCCTTTGCATCATACGGGAATATTTGTCAATCAATCTTAGAATCAGAAGGAACAACATCGTACCATGTCAGAGACGTAACAGAAGCTACGCGTCTGGGTTCCAGGTGACTGAACTGTCAAAGGCTCACCTCTGGAACAATGAGATAAAGAGTTAAAAAACCGGTTTTTATCGTATTTGATCCTACAGTAACAATTTCTAATACCAAAGGAAGGTATCA
The DNA here is from genome assembly GCA_032274805.1 of Gypsophila paniculata. Classification (NCBI taxonomy): domain Eukaryota; kingdom Viridiplantae; phylum Streptophyta; class Magnoliopsida; order Caryophyllales; family Caryophyllaceae; genus Gypsophila; species Gypsophila paniculata. Next base: position 10,835 of record JAUEKU010058259.1, on the reverse strand, counting down.
GAATTTTCAGGAGTATAATTTATTGGATTTTTTCCTTTTATCTCTTGTAGGATCATTGTGCGGCGTACAACCATCTTATAATAGCAACACATGAGGTGCATAAGTATCAACAAGGCTGTCGTATTGATACAATATGGAGTAATTTGCATTTACGAAATATAGAAAGCAAGACAAGTTAAGAAGATTAGTTACCTAAGTGCTTGAGCAATGAAATTGCTGACAACACGACCATCATCAATATTCATCCGAGGTCCATAAGTATTGAAGATCCGGGCGACACGAATTTCTGTTCAAATAACTCAAGGAATCAAAATAGAGCTTTGAAAAGAGAACCCTACTCTTGAGTGAAAATGCACAATACCAATGCCATGCTGTCTGTGGTAGTCAAACATCAAAGTTTCCGCAACACGCTTTCCTTCATCATAACAACTCCTAACTCCTGTCAAAGATTAAAAAATGCATAAGAAACGAAGAATGGTAGAGCGTGTAGCATTAGTCGTGTACCTATCATGGATGTCAATTACAGAGGTATGAAGTCTTTTTTTTTTCATCAGAAGGTATGAAGTCTTTCATGGCACTTACCAATCGGGTTAACATTTCCCCAGTATGTTTCTGGTTGAGGATGCACCAACGGATCACCATACACCTCAGATGTGGATGTTAGCAAAATCCTATAACAAACTCAACAAAAATATATGTTAGAAAATCTCACATGACACTGGAGTTTCGAGCATATGAAAAATTGAAGATATAAACTTTCATACCTAGCTCCGACACGCTTAGCAAGTCCGAGCATGTTCAAAGTACCCATCACATTTGTCTTGATTGTCTGTGGAGTATACATTACTTATGATCAATATATATTTCAGTCGTTTTAAGCCTTGAACGGAGTATACTCGTAAAAATATTTCACATGGTCCATCTGTCATTATTGCAAATAAGATGAGTTTTTAAACTCACTTTAACGGGGTTGTGCTTGTAGAAGATAGGGGATGCAGGACAAGCAAGGTGATAAATTTGATCAACTTCAACCAACAGTGGCTCTGTGACATCTGCAGACGACAAAAGCACTCATATTTTAAGCTGAAAACCCATATTCAGAAGTACTAGTGTCTTTCCAAGATGAATAGTGTCTAGCATAAAACTTCCATGATTTTATATATTCAAAAGGCATTCAAACAAAATGGAGGGATACGCCCAAGAGTATATGTTAATAGTCTTAATCATGTGGCTCGCTTGAGATGAGGCCATGAGGGCAATTAGTGCCGGAAGAATAGCGAATCCTACGTCTAGTACTGCATTAACCTTAACTCCCATACATAATGTTCTAAATTCCATTCTATGAAAGAGAAGCTCAAAGTGAAAAATATAGCAAAGTCACCCGATTACATCAGCGATCGAGCTGCAAGTCTATTTTTAAGAAAAAGTACCACGAAAAGTTAAAATGTGAAAACTATACAAATCCACAGCAGCTTAACACAACATGTATGACAACAAGAGACCAGAGTGAGGCAAATACCATGACGGATAAGCTCAAATCTAGGATGGCCAATCCATTTCTTTAGGTTGTCCTTTGAACCAGTAAAGTAGTTATCGGCCACTATCACCTGCACATGATATCAACCAACAAATTAACGTGATCATAACATGTGTCGGCCTTGTATCATTACTTGTTGATAGGGATAAAATAAGTCTCTCTGGAAACATGATTACCTCATTCTTCTCATTTTCCATCAACCTGTCCACCAGGTGTGAGCCAATGAATCCTGCTCCTCCAGTGATCAATATTCTCATGTTTGACTGTCAACAGCAAACAAAGAGCAAAACTTTTGTCAAAATGCAAAAAATGTCTGTCACTATTATGGCACATTTCACACGAAAGCACCGTTAACCCACCTCATCAACAGCAAAAACCAAAGCAAAGCCTAGTCTAGCTATGCCATTACCAACAATGGAATCCCCCAAAGAACCAACTAAAAAGTTCGGTTCTTCGTTCAACTTCCACCTCCGACCTAATTCCCACTACCCGATTCCACATGAAAAAAATACACACCTCCTCCATTAAACATCCAACATTCATTAATGTACACAATCAGCATTTCACAACTAAAATTTATCCTGAAATTACCCACCAACTAAATCTCAAAATGGATATCAGTCCACTAACAAATCCACATTCTTTCATTCAAACGATTTAACATTCACACCATATATTACACCAGGCTCTAATCTCAAATGATCAATTTCTACAATCTGTTTGCGACTAAAACGTGATCATTCTAATGATCAATGCAATTCACTTTTTACTCAATAAGAGTCCCAATATGTAACATTTCAACGGTCTCATTCGAGAATTTGTGATCTCAAACATTTAACATTTCACAACAATAACATAAAAACTTTAAATTTGCAAAAAAAAAAAAAAGACCTGACAAAATTTGGAATTTCTCAAAGGTGAAGGAGGTGGAGGTGGTTTTGTAGTTGATTGTTTTTCTCCATTTGCTGCCATTTTTTTCTTCTTCTTAGATCTCCACTTCAGCTAAAATCACACCTTTCAAAAAACAACAATCACAAACAAAATCTTAGCAATTGATTACATCACCCAATAAAATTATTGATATTACATCAAAACCAATGCAAAAATCCATATACTTTTTGGTGATGGTCTCACGATAGAGTTATTCTCACACAAAATATTACGGTGTGAGATGGCGTCACAGGAAAATTGATGATTAAAAAAAAGAAAGAGGGATCATGGAATAATACCTATGAATTGATTGAAATTTGAAACCCTAAAATTGAGATCAAATGTTGGGAGTATTTGTTTACGTATTTTATATATCGGTTTTTCTAACGTATCATCCCAAAAATGGAAATATAATAAAATAAAATAAAATACTTTCAAAGTAATTACTTAAATTTAAGAAGCTTCCACGACCAAACTTTTAAAAGGTAGATGATCAATGATGAGAGAGAATGCCCGACATTTACGCAATTTAATTTACTTCAAATTATTAATTTGGTGAGAAATTATTAATTTGGTGAGAAATTATAGGACTTTTTGTAATATTAATGTTAGCTTCAAATTCAAGGAAAAATGATTAAGACTCGAACAAGTTTTCTAGCATATACTCACAGCCCACAGGTCACAAGACACATGTTAAGAATTCGGAAATAGAAATATTAGGGAAAATTCTCATGAATAATCTTTCTCAATATTTTCATTTCCGAATTCTTAACATGTGCCCAGATACACGTTAGAAAAACCGTTTGTTAATTTTTAGTAATTTTGACGATTATTCTAAGGTTTAAATTTTTTGGTTAGTGTATTTATTTTATTTTTATCATAATTTGGGCTGATTAATTTATCGGGAGATTAAGAGGAGAAAAATTTAAGGGATTAATATATGAGACAATCTAAATTGAAGAATTTTCTCAAACATCTTTATAATTTGATTCGTAACACTCTCTAGTAGGAGAATGTCATAGCACAGACAATCCTTAACCATTTACTTGTTTCTTTGTAGCAAGTGATAATGAAAATGATCGATTTTGTCGTAATCATTTTGGATGTATACGGATGATCGTCTCATTTCAGAAATACAGTTTGGAGTTTTGGAGATGACTAAATTAAGTGGTTGATGGGTGAATCTGGTGTTTACTATCGGTGCAAGTCCATGTTCATGAAGATTTTGTTAGAGTTTGAATAGTTCCATCAAGAATAACCCATCACCAAAGTGGCTGTAGTTTAGTGGTTAGAATTCCACGTTGTGGCCGTGGAGACCTGGGCTCGAATCCCAGCAGCCACACTTTTTGATATTCGACAAATAATTTTCTTACTAAGCACAGTCATCAAGTGTCGATGCTGCTTTCAAGTGTTGTGTTTTTGGCCTGATTTCTGGTTCCCAAGTGCATCATGTCCTATCGTTTCAGGATATAAAATCATTCAAACCATTTACATTGCTGAATTAAGGATGTTACACATGTATTATATAGTCTACCGTCACAAATATTTTACAAATAATAATTTGTCAGCTTATTTAAGTATGGAAATTGAATAATAATATTGAGTACTCAATTAATCCATGATGCAGGAATGGTTTTGTGTTTGTTTACGTGAAGCGTAAGAAGTAACATGTTAATTTATTCGTATAATGCATGAATTTTACATGAAATTTCACGCAGATTAATTGGACTCTTCGGATTTTCCCTCTGAACAAGTTCTTTTACTTCTTTCTCAACTTCTGAGGTCTCCTTCATCAAGCAATGCATGCAGAATCCAATGGCACTTAGGCTTAAGATCATTCGACTCTTGATCTCCTCGTCGTCTTCTGCAAGCTGAATCTTCTCACATGCCTCCTTCAAATGATCGATGAACGAGGCGATAATCTTTCCAATGTCTTTTTGATCCCAATTCAAGGGATTATTGCTCACTTTCCCTGATTCGACATCACATGTTTTCCCACTTTTAGCAAGATCCTTTTCAAGCACTAATAGAGACTTGATTGAAGTGATTTCTTGGAATGATTTCACAAAAGAGCCGGTCATTTTTGCCACAAGCTTTACATCACCGTTAATCTTTTCCAGCACTTCTTTGGAGCCCATCATCTCGAGTTTTTGAATATGCTCGTCTATGAAACCAAGAGCATGAGCCATGAAAAGCAAGAGATCTGCCATTTTCACAAGAGATTCCAGCATCTTCTTATAAGCAGTAGAGTGAAAAGGTATGAACCAAAAACTAGGTTCTGCCTCAGCTTCGCTGACACACTTCTCGAGTTCACTCAATTTCGATTTGAGCCCTTTCGCCTTCTCCATAAACTCTGCCTTGGACATTGCTAGGAGATCGATTGATGACAGCGAATCTTGCAGTGTACCGAGAGTCTTGCATAGCTGAACTTTGGCTAAAGAGGCTGCTCTAGTAGGCTGCAATAACAGCTCGACCGTGATTGCACATGTTAAACCGATGAATGTTTCCATGATTCTTGTAACAGCAAAGTCACTTGGGGGGCCAACGTTTTTTCGGCCCAAAATCAGAACTGCACCAATAGCTGCAGAGACCGCACCTGCTTGGCCGTACATCTTGCTTTGCTGAAGAAAACTTGTAAAGATGAACCAAGGTAGGAGGGATAAGAACCTTACTTGGAAAAATCTTTCAAAGACGAAACAGCCTAGAACTCCGTACACATTACCAAGTACGGTCCCTTGGAACTTAACATTGGTAACCTTGAATGTAGCCTCCCTAGCTACTGCCAGGCTGATGCCTACAGGAAGACCAGCCCAAAACCCGTTTGGCTTGCTGTAATTAAGCCCAAAAAAGACGGCTAGGCCCAAGGAAAGTGAGCATTTCAAGGCGGGGACTAGCCTTTTCCTGTTGGCAGCGAAGGGAGAGTTAGCCCAAACCCAATTAAGAGAGAGCCCATCTGGCTGGTTATCCTGGCTTTCAGGGGTACTTTTGTTAGTTTTTGGAGTGCTTGGAGGAACCGTCATGGTTCTCGACTGTGTACGTAAGAGTTTCATACAGAACAAGAAGAAATAGTTTGGCAAATCTGTTTCATTTGACGGGGAAGTTTGTAGTGTTTGGAAGAAACTCAAAGCATTTCCTGCATTAGATTCTGGTACAGTTGATGTCTCACAGGGTATATGACTCTTAAGTTGCTCCAGGTTTTGGGTAATTTGTCTCTCTAAACTATCAATCCCGTCCTTCAATCGTTCATCCATTGAAGATACAGATGATGAATTGCTTAATGCAATTTCCATCCCTCTTAATGGAGTTTCTAGCTCTTGAATTCGGTCCCCTGGATTCTTGCAGTAAGGTCTTAGAAACTGCAGAAGAAATCTTTCACAGTGCATGCTTTCCTGCGCACAACATCAAGTAAATTCAAAGTTAGTTCAATTCACAGACATGTCTGCATCTTTTGGATATGTTGACTGTTAGTGATAAATTTCTGCTTACTTGTTTGGCTTTGATGCATTGAAGAAATTTCTTCGAGTTAGTAGCTATCCACTTGACTTGAGAAGCCAGTCCCTGTGAATACATACTGTCTACTGCAGAAAATGCCTTCACAGAAATATTCAGCCTTGCTATTGCGTTCTCTGCAAACAACTTGCTGTTGGACTTCACCTGCAGAAATACAAACACTTCCTTTAATATCCGGAGTATCACTCCATGTTCTATAATACTACTGCAGGTGTCTCGTACTCACGTTAAATAGTTTAAGTTTGTTTTTAGCTCGTTTTTTTTTTTCTTTTAAAAATTGTTTACATGCAAGCATGGTTGTAAGTCCAAAACCCACTTTTCACCACACAAAACATGCTAGAAAAGGAAACAACCTGACCAAAAAACTTGAAGCTCATGATGAGCTCTTACTACATGAACTTCTTACACAAGAGTTGCAAATAAGACATCTACTCATGGAGTCATCAGGTGAAGACTGTCAAACTTGTGTACTAAAAAGTGGAAGTTATGACAAGTTTAACCATGCAATAAGAGAATTAACTTATTCAAACATTAACAGCTACTCCATAATATTTACCTGAGAGGAAGCCAGATGAGGGAAAGGCAGCAACAAGGCGAAAAAACAAGCCACAGCACCAAGAGCAGTGCTAGCAGCAACGTGGATAGGATGCATGAAAGGATCAGTATGCTCAGCATTAATGTATCCAACGACATATATGATCACAAGCTGCCCTAACGCGATTCTCTTGGCCACGATGTGAGTCCATTCAGGCAGAGCGATGAAAAAGGCTGCGATGGCCAGCACCAAAGAGGCTGATGTCTCGGTTAACCTAGTTGGTCCAACCAATGATAGACACAAAAGAGCAGGGCAGACAGTCTGAACAGTTGCATACAAAGCTTGCCAACAGCCACGAATTGTATCGCCTAGAGTTGCATTTGTGATTATAAGTATCACAACCACATATGAGAATGCAGGGAAAGCTACTTGATTCGTTATACATTCGGGGCCATAAAGTGTTGTGCACCCTACAATAATACAAGCTAAAGCTGTTCTAAATGCTGAATTCAGGCTTGATTTCCAAATGACTTGTGTTCTCTTAAATTGCTCACTTTTACTCAACATTTTCTTGAGCAGAAGTAGGTTGTTATGAAGATGTTTAAGACTAGATGGTTGAGTAATGAGTAGAGAAGCAAGACAAGGGTGAGACAAGTCTATAAGGAATGAAGATGGTGTATTTGTAGTGAGGTATTTATAAGATGGTTAGTGGTAACAATCTTAGTCACATTTCCAAGTGGGATCCATTTGCTATTTCTTAACAAAGACTAGTTTCAAATTTTAAATTCTCTTTCGGCCTATAAGAGATATTTCATCCTTACAAATGAGGAAGGACAGTGAAAGTCATGGACTTTCAAACTATCGGAAATATTGAGCAAATATGTCCAAGGGCGGCCAAAAAAGTTCTACTTTTTCGGACCTCCACGAGGTACAAAATTAGCGACTTTCTTTTTAGACTTAATACTTGGCCTAGGACTAACATCTACGGAGTATATATTTTCATAGTGTTATATGTACCCTCTTTAACTCTCGTCAATAGATATAACACGTGAGACAGACTTCTGAAAATGTCCAACTCCGATTATTGGGCATACGCCCATGGGTTCCGAGTAACATAGACAATAACTATATACAGAAAAATTATCATTTAAAGAAATCATGAAAATTTCTATTTGCTAAATAAAAGTTATGTCAACAAATCAACTTTAGATAAGTTGAATGACCTATAATAATATACTCGCACACTCTTAATCACCCTATGAAATTGATGTTTCAGAACTTGATCCCATTCTCTCCAATAATGCGCCAAGTGCATAGTTTTAATTAATGGGATCATTCAATAATAACCATATCCTTCATTTTTAGGGGATACTTTTATTTTTTTAAGCTTCTACAAGACCTTTCCAAATTTATGTTCATTTGCATAAGAATCCAGCTTTTGGAAGGACATCTTCTACAACATGCATCTTTTGCACCAAATCTAGTTTCTGGTAATGTGAAGAGCCGGTCAAGTGATACTTGTGCCATTTCACTTTATATTCTGGAAAAGTTGGCACAATACATATGTAAATTAAACAACATCAAAATTTTCGATAAAAATGTCTTACGATAGGAGATGCTAAAGTTCCACCATTTCTGAGACGCGTTTTCAAGTTGACACTTTAAAAGCTCAACCTGAGAATCTGAAATCTAGATTAAGTCAGTAAACAGAGAATTTTCACTGCTGCAATATGCATATTCTTACAGCAACTTGATTAGCTACCTGAAATCTGAATGTACAAAATTACTCACAGTTCCACGCGTACAGTGCTACAGTAGGTGATACAGATGTCCGATACCCAAATTATCAAAATACATTCCATTCACACCCTAACATAAACTCTGCACTACCGTACTGAGTGATCCGATACTCGACAGACTCGCTGAGGGTTCCGTCTCATCGGTAAGTAAGAATTCATGAGCAGTTCTATTTCTAGTTTACAACCAACTACTCCCTCTATTCAATTCCAAACCCCCCATTCGACTTTATCACATACATTTTGTAAATTAAATATTTTTAATTTTGTATTATAGAAAAATGTAAAAGTTAGATAATATTATTGTAATTCTTAAGACGAATCTAACAAGATCCCACATGACTATATTTACTCTTATAGATTGTCAAGGATAATCGATTTTCTTTCGAGTTGAGAATAGTGGATGGGGGGTTTGGACTTGAATGGAGGGAGTAATATTTTTGCAAATTCACGTGAAATTGGAAAACTTAGGTAAAACTATCTACAGAATCCAATATTTCCGATATGTCAGATGACCATTCAAGATAAAAATCTGCATTATAGTAGTAAGTGTTCAAGCTCTTCGCTGTGGGTTCCTTCCCCATTCCCAAATCAAACAACAAATAGTAATTTATGAAGAGGTAGACAAATTTAAGAATATTGGTACGAAAATATGGGACGTAGCAACTACCCGAACATATCATATCCTATTTCACATCAGAACTTTTGACACAACATTTCGACACTTCGTTATAAGCAAAATATCACAAATGTTGCCATGAAATAACTGCTGCTGAGACGTATAGTCGATCCTGAGTAACACTTCGTTAGCACATTATCGATGGTCACACGATAATCTTATCCAAAACCGTCTCATAAAAGAACTTGTAATTTTTATCTACGCAGCCCATATGGTTAAAAAGGTCATATCCACCGAATAATTACACAAAATTTTCAGCTGAATCAATAGACAAGTAATTTCATCAGCGCACTTACCAGAGGAATGGAAAATTCATAGAAAAACAAAGAGTGGATTCATCTAATCATCCACTAACATCTCATCTGTCCTGCTTGTACTTAGAAAGGATGATCCTTTGAGAGGCAACAAAGGTCAAGAATGATGATGAGAAGAGGCGACGGTCCGTAACTTTGTCGATTATAATACTAATCCAAAGTTGGTTAAAGCAGATTTGTGGGTCTTCTCTTAATACAAAACGTCTCACTGTTCTTTCTGAGGGTGTTTGTTTATGTCATAAACCTTTTTTCCCACTAAAAGCATCTACACTAAACACGCAGTTTCCCACTTTTTTGTGCGCTGACATCAAATAAAATGACAAAAATATGTTAACAGGGTTCTTCAGAAACTAGCAGCAGCCCCTTACAATTAATACTCGTATGGTATTTCTAGCGATAAATTGAATCTGTTTCTCTAGTTTATCTGTTAAGGTCATTGAGGGGTGATACTTACGACATGAGTTTGAAGTCCGTCAACGTTGAAGTGTCATCATTGGTTTTTCTATAGCAAAAAATGAACATGGTTCTCGACATTTCAGGTCTCGGTAAGGCATTCGGGGCTTGACTGCTTCAGCTGCTAACTAGCTTAGCTGGGTGTCAAATCTAGACCAAAAATCTTACTGTCCAACTAACTAAGATTAGTCATTGCGCACAACAGTAACTCAGCAAGCATCAACTCTTCCTCTTGAACACTAGTATTATCTAAGGAAAGGAAAAAAAAAAGATAATCGTACGGCATTTTGAAATTATAAACAATAAAATAAAAGGGAAAATTTGTAATTACTCCCTTATAAATACACTTTTTTAAAAATTATTTCTTATATAATGGGCTGAAATATTCCACTTTTGTTTGACCGAAAATGAACTTTGAGAACAATTTTAGATCAAAAGTATCTTAAAAGGAAGAACTAATTTTAGAAAATGTGTATTTATAAGGAAGTAATTTTAGAAAATGTGTATTTACCAATTTTCCCTAAAATAAAATAAATATAGTACAAGCAGTTGATGTCTCAGGTACTTTGGAGGGTCCTACGTAAGAGAAGTAGTGGCTGAGCTTTGCTTGTGGGGAACTCAAATTCCAATTATTAGGAGATTATAAATACACATCATGCACATTGAGATTAGAGTGTGGAGTTATCTTACCAAACCTAGGTCTGTTATTTCAGATTTATTTTTGGAGTTCCATTGAATCGAATTAATTAAAAAAAGTCATAAAGTTAAGCTGAGTTAAATCAAATTTATGAAAACCGAAAAAAAGTCTGGTAAAATAGAGATTTATACTAAAATGAATACAACTACAAAAAATATTTGTTTTAGTAAATCAAGTAAGATAGACTTAATGCTCCGTATTAAAATAGTTGATTTGATGTAAAAAATAATCATCAAAGTCGATACTACCAAAGACAAATGGGGATAATCAATTTAAGACAAACATAATATAAGAAGATTGTTTTTCATAATAAAAATCGAAGTTCCATTACATGGTTCCCTGTTAACTAAGGAAGCCATTGTAGAAAAGATTTGATGCTCTGTA
>JAUEKU010058149.1:0-13739 GCA_032274805.1 Gypsophila paniculata | reverse complement strand
ACTTTAGAATCTTCAAACTCACACCCATTTTTGTACAACTCTTTTGCTCCCAACCCATACTCATTCCTCACATTAAACCTCCCCAATGGCATCTTTCATATATCGCCCTCGGTCCCAGTCAGATGTACGCAGCCTTACCCCTAAACCAGTCGAGTCGATACAGGCTGCAATGATTACATGGCAGGACACAAATAAAATGAGGTTTAGTTTTTAAAAATGGACCCACACACTATACAGAAAGATTGGAACACGGTCAAATGTACGCAGCCTTACTCCTAACTAGTATAACGAGGTTTAGTTTCCCAACGGGGTTTTAAATAGAAAGATTGGAAGTCGGTCAAATGTATGCAGCCTTACCCCTAAACCAATCGAGTCGATACAGGCTGAAATGATTGGATGGCAGGACACAAATAAAATGAGGTTTAGTTTCCCAATGGGGTTTTAAAAATGAAATGGACCCACAAACTAAAAACAGAAGGATGGGAGTTGAGTCAAATGTACATAGCCTTATCCTTGGAAAGTCGAGCCTAACCGGCTTGAAAGGTGTAATGATTTTAAATCATGTAGGAGAGTAGTAGGTGGTATGAAAAGAGCATATGAACAAATGATAATGAATTTTGAATACGATGTTAGGTTTGTTAATGTTGATGTATGCTTGGAAATAATAGATATAGCATGTTTTTCATAATAATAATAATAGTTTGTATAATAATAATTTAATTTAATAATAATTATAATAAAAAATACTCGTAAAAGAAGTAGTAATAATAATTAATAATGGAGAGGTTGAATGATAGAGAAGAAAGATGCAAGGTACATGAACAGTAGTTTTCTAGTGTTTGTTGGTTTCTTTTTGGAGGATAATTTCGTTCGTACTGTTAATATACCCTCAATGGTTCATAATGTGACAGTATATACTTGTCTTATATTATAGGTGCATCTACTTTTTAGAATTTAGATTTAGATTTAAATCGAATTAGAATTCAATTTCTGAATTGAGCATTTGAGTTAATTTCAATTTCATATCTCAACTACAAGGTGATTGGCTCAACTCCACCCAAATTCCATCGTAGTTAAAATAACCGTTATTTCACATTTTAAACATATATTTTTCGCATTTTTCGATAAAAGATGTAACAAATTAAAAATATTTTTAAAAATGATCATTTAAATTCTACCTTTATCCGATCTCTTAGACTGGTTGATCTTTTTCATGTTGACTCATCACGACTCCTTCCAATTCCAATTCTATATGTTCCCAAACAAGTTTATGAAATTTGATATGAAATTGAATTGTTGTAGCATTTTGATTTCTAGAATTGAAATCATGAAAATGAAATTAATTCCAAATATTCAAACATTGTCTTATTTAACTTGAATTATAATAAGTATAAAATTGAAATTATATTGAAAATAATTAAATTGAATTATAGTTTGAAATTATATATAAAAGTATAGAGAGGCTTAGAAAATGAAGTAATTCTCTTATATACGGAGTAATATTGACTAAAAAAAAAGACGGAGTAATATTGACTAAATGTGAGCGTATTATGATTGAGTATACGGTAATCATTATTGATCACTTGGGGAACTAGTCATATAATTTATTAAAAAAATGGTCTATCTCACTTGTGAATGTAAGACAAATTTTTGACGAAGTATTTTTTTTCTTATATATTTATTTTTATTTTATTCATACTAATTTATTTGAACCGTCTTAGATTTAAGACTAATTCATTCGTCTTAAATAAGAATATGTATTTTTATCATAGGTATAAGAGAATTTTTACCTAAAGTAAACAAGAGAGTAGTGATGTTGAGAGTGGCTGAAAGGTACCTCTCAACTTCTCAAGTGAGCTTGGTTTTTTGTTCTATGATTATGACTTGAGACACTTTTGCCTAATTTTATGAGTCAGGTAAATCCTACTTTAAATTTGTTTTTACTCAATTTTGTGTCTTGGCATTTCTTGGCTTGTTTAATTAATTTGCTCGGTAAAACAAAAAGTACAAAAAAGCTGTTGGGTTCCAATGTCAGTATACCACCTAAATATTTAAGGGATAATTTTCATGATATCTCTATCTAAACTTTATAATTTTGTCCAAAATATTTTTTTTTTTATAAAAAGTTTTTGACCGATCAAAACTCGTGATTACGTGCTCCGAATACGAGAATTCTTTTTTTGAAATTGTAGATCTTGACAAGATCTTCGATATGAAAAAAAAAATTCGTATTCGGAACTCGTAATCACGAATTTTGATCGGTCAAAGTTTTTTTTTCGAACGAACTTTGACTGACCATATCTCCTGGCCACGAGTTCCGAATACGAAATTTTTTTTTTCAAATCAAAGATCTTGTCAAGATCTACAATTTTAAAAAAAAAAAATAATTGTCGTATTCGGAACTCGTAGTCACGAGTTTTGATCGGTCAAAGACTTTTTATAAAAAATGATGAGTATTTTGGGCAAAAATGCAAATCTCAGGGGCACCATGAGAATTATCCCAATATTTAATGCTGATTTTGTGTAACGAATTTTTGTTTTAAATTTGAATTAAATTGAATTGAACTACTTTCGGAATTAAATATTAGGGTATCATATTATCTTAATTGTTTTAGTATGAATTGAATTCAATTAAACTAAATTGAAGAAAAACAAAATTATAGCTGAACTAAATTGAATACATATTAAGAGGTGGATATAATTAATCATTGCTCAAGAATGCTTAGTTGATCAGAATACGGCTTTACTTCCCTTTACCACGAAAAAGGATTATATAACATGTTTATGAGCAATATGAGAAATTTTATGAGCAATATTCAAAAAAATTTGAGCAATGTCGATAATATCTTGAGTAATATTACAGAATTTTTGAGCAATGTAATAATTTTAGCACCATCCTAATAAGTAATACGGAGTAATCAAGAACTAGAAGTTTAAAATTACAACGATTGCCAAGCACATAAATTAAAAAAATATTTTGAGCTTTCACGTGTAGTTTTCGACTTTCTGAGCTTTATAGTTAATGTTGTTAAACTGTAATCGAAATTAGTCGAATATATATAAAAAATTATGAACATAAGTATGGAATTTTAGGAGTTTATATATATTCTTTTGAGCTTTGTATGTCATTATGAGAAAGTGATGTTTCATCCCTTAGAGTAAGTGGGGGAATTAATTGAATGTATGGCTTTTGATTAAAGAATTGATGGTTATCAAAATTAATTATAAAGGTTAAAAGAATAAGTGACAGAGAGAAGTCCAAGTGAAGGTTGTGAGAGCGCGATAAAAAAATAGTATTAGCAATTTTTTTATTTTAGATAGAAAATGACAAAATTATCCTTGATTATATGGTCCAAATCTGTGCAGGACTAAATAAGAGGAAGTTGTGAAAACTTAAGTTTATTCATTTTTTCTACGAGCGCTAGTAATTTAAGGTAGTGAGTGTAGGTTTTCATTGTTAATCAAGTAGTTTACACCGCGGAAACCCAAGGTAATTGTCATAAAATTTAACTGTGAGGTAGAAAACAAAAACGTATTCACTTTGTTGCACTGAATATATGCACATGTACTTCATCTTGTTCATCTATATATTTCTATCTTGGTCCTTATTTTATGTTGTTTAGCTAAGCTATGGATAACTATGGTATAAGTAACGCCAATGATATGTAATTGACGGATGATACACAAGTAGGTCCTTATTGCTAAAAAGAATAAATTTGGTTCCTTATTGGAAAAAGAACGTGAAGTTTAGGTCATTTTTATGCTTTTAACTCCACATCGAAACACCTTAAACAACTCCTCAACTAGTACACATGTCATGTTGTTAATGATCGATCAATTTTGCATTTGCTGCAATTTTTTATTTCGATTTTATTTTCATATTTACAATATATAAGAAAATAAAAAATAAATAAAAATTCATATTTCATTCCCTACAATTAGAGTTCAATTTTGATCCATTAGGTGTACATTTAAATTTTATATATTTTTTTGTAATCTTGAATTAAATTTTACATTAAAACTTCAAAAAACTATAGTTATACCTACTTTTTATGACCTTATTTCACAACTTATACATACTTAGATTTAAAAAAAAATAATAATAAATTATGATAGCTAGTGTAAGTTTTAAAATAGTGTTATAAAATAGGTATAGATCATTAATTTTCCTTAACACTTAAAAAAAATTGTCTCAATTTTTATATTGAGTTTTTGAATTTACTATGAAATTAAAAAAAATAAAAGTAAAATAATCCGTATGATATATGTATTTGGTGAATAATAAATACGAGTATAATAAGAGAAAAAGTTGGTTAAAGTAGTTTAATTGAATTACGGATAAAGTGTCAAAAAGTTTGAATAGTTTAAAAAACTACCTTAAAAATAAAAAAATAATATTTTTTTATTTTTAAACTGATTTGTAGTAATTTGACCAAACTAAGGATTGCATTGTGAAGTAGCTTTTGTTAAATTAAATGTCTGCTTGATCCAATTATATAAACGCACTTTTTAAGTGGTCCATCTCATTCAAATTCAAGAACTATGTACTATGGCATAAATGTTCAAATGAGTTCCATTGTACAAATACGATGGTCAGTTTATGTGGAGAAAATGATTGCTTGAATACTTGTTCGAAACACTTTTTGGTCATCTTAAATATTAAATTGATCGCAACGAACATTAAAATGATCACCAATACATAAATAAACTGTCATAGGCGAAAATTACTCGGTCTATGGTGATGAATTCTGCACGTAGACACATGATACAGGGAAAAAGCTACGGTTACACTAGTGTATGAAATCTTCTATACACTACGAGTAACGTGGTGACACGTGTCATATAAGAATCTTCAATATTTGCCTAAATTATACTTCCTTTTTTTAATACAATTTGAATTTTGAAATTTTAAATTTAAAATTAGAATTTATTAAATATTTTTTTTGTTTTAATAATTTCGTTTATTCAATAATGTCATAGAGGGGAATTGAACTCAGGTGGGCTAAGAGGAACTTTTAGTACAAGATCATAACCAATTTAACAAGTTGTATTAATATACTTATTGTGTATTTTGAAAACTATATATCTCTTTCCTTTGTTTTACTTAATTTGTTAAATTTTTAAATTCCATAACGATTTATTTGACCCAAAAATAATTAATCACTAAAATGCTTACCTAAAATTCATATATTCGTTATATATATTTTTTTGACAAAAAAAATTATTATTATTTTTTTCAGATTACGAGATTAATTTTTTTCATTAATTTATTTTTTCTAAAATTTAAGATACATATTTTATTATAGATCATGTAATTTATTAGTTTATAATATATAATAATATTAAGAAATATATTTGTGAATTTCCATATAAAAATTTTCCTCCAATTTTTCTCCAAACTCACATTTTTCCTCCATCTTTCCCTCCAACTTTTACATAATAATCTCATTATTAATCTTCTAAAGATTCTTCCACATGTTTTATTTCTATTAGTGGTGGTGTAACCGTATAACCGTATCATCTTCCCATGATACAGTGATACGTTATTCATACAATCGTACGTATGATTTCTTTCGTCTAGTTTAATTAATGCTATTGCAAATTTGCAACCTATTCATTGATGACTTCACTTGATGTCACTGATGAGTAAATAATTTGTAACTGTGAGCAAAAAAAAAAAAAAAAAACTAATTTCTCCCACGGGGCTACCATTCACCATTTTTTGGTGGTGGTAAGCCCCAAATTCCATCTTAGTTTTAGTTTTTTTATTAGTTTTCATGAATAATTTGGCCCTTTTTATATGAGAGTTTTGCCCCCAGGCCACATTATGTGGTTTTGTCCTCTCTATATGGGATTTTTAACCGCGTTCTTTAAGACTACTTCTTGGAAGATCAAGATTCGAATGGGTATTCATATGATGTTACAATGATGTCAAATCTACTAGTGCAACTTGTCAAGATAGACAAAATTTATATCTTCGAAACAATTTCAGATCTAAAGACCCCCTCGCAGAAGGCTGTAAAAAGAAACAACGGTATAATAGAGGATATGCAGAAGCGTCATATGCTAAGACTAGCGATCTAAGATTTGAAGGCTATGTATTTTGTTTGTCTCTTACAAAATTGCATTACGTTTATTTTGATGTTTATTGTATCATTTTTATGATTTTTATTTAATGAAACGATCGTCTTTCGTCTCAAAAAAGTAATGGATGGATATATATTTTAAGCTAATGATCTTGATGAACGTATCATAGGTAATAGCCTAATAGGTATCAAATTCAAATCTCCAAATATTGATAAGAATTCACTTTCTCATAAACGGGACATGAAATTACATTATAAATACACGGTTAAAAAAAATATTGTAACATTTTGGATTCATAAAAGTATTATCAATAACAGAGATATCATATTATTCTCGTTTTCATATTATTTTCATTTTGAAAAAATACACTTATTGTTTTCATTTTGAATTGGGACGACAACTATCGGTAAATGCTTTTTGAGAACTTGCATTGTCCGTAATTATTAGTAGGGTATTATTGGTCAAAGCAAAAACAAAATTGAAGAAAAATGGTGGTGTGTGGTGGTCATAAATGGTGGCCTGGTTACTGTTGCATTTTTATCCTTCGTTCTGTCTATCATTTTTGTATTGACCATTGTAACTTCAATAATACGGAGTAATAATTACACTCAATCCAAACGAAGTTTGAGCCTTAATTTCGTTATGTATTATTTTACTTGAAAAAGAAAAATTATACTCAATGGTAGTGAATATTTGAGCTTCATAACTTCAAATTGCGAACAAAAAAAATTCAAATATTTTAAAAGTAAAAACTAATCATAATGAGGAAATTAATTAAATTGTGTTTGGAAACAATCATTTGATATGAAAATCTTCATTTTAAATCTAAAAATCAAAATATTAAAATTTCGAATGATATGGGGCATAGGTTTGATTTGAAATTACCAAGTTTATTTTTGCGTTCGATCCCACTTGAATTTTGTTCAAATCCGGATTATTCTAACTTCCCAAACATATATTTGGAACAAATCCAAATTTTGAAATGAAATTCTCGAATCCAAACACACTATAAAAGAAATATGAATTGTGATATTGAAACAGAAAGCTATACAGAAGGCCTAAATTCATAACAACAAACTTACAAAGTTTAAATTACATTGTTTTCCCGTTTCAGTTAATTATATACGTTTGATTAAAATATTACTCACAAAAGAATAAACACGTATATAATTCCAATGGAACGGAGTAAGTATCATTTTACAATGCAAATGCAAGCGATAATAGCATCCCACCTATAATGCCATGCAACTGATGCACTTTTGTATTTGCTCTTGCATCATTTGACTTTGGTGGTTGAGCAGTTTTAGGAACCACTTCATCAGCGGACTCGAAGTCGGGCCCGGGTGCTGTCGCCGGTGGAAACCAGTCCGAAACCTCCTCGGACGGGCTCAAACTCGGGCCTGGGCCTGGGGCTGGACTCGAAGTGGTTGGGCCTAAACGTGGACTTACAGCAATGCTTGACATTTGAGATGGAGTCGGTGCTGGGGCCGGTCCCGTGGGCTCAACCATGGCCGGGCTAGGCTCATCACCATCGGGTACATTACCCGACATGTCGTCGTTGATTGCATCGTCTTCTTCTTCGTCTTCTTCTTCACCCATTTCTTCATTTGTCATCAGTATTCGTTCCAATTCACGAACTGTGATAGGGCCCGTTTGTTTTTTGTCTTTAGTCGGGCTGGAACTCGGGCTTGAACTCGGACTTTGGCTGATAATCGTCGTTGTTGGACTCGTGCTTTCTTGGGTAGCGGTCGTGGGTGGTGGCGTGTATGACGACATTGGTGGTTCTGTAGACATTGGAGATGGCGCTGGTGCATCGATTTCAGTTATTATAGATGTTGCACTGCTTTCGCTTGTGGAAGGAGTGGTAGTTGTGGATGATGAACTTGTTGAACCGCCTTCGACTGTAGAAGGTGTACTGGTGGTGGTCGAGGTGGATGATGAGCCTGTTGAACCGCCTTCGGTTGTAGAAGGTGTACTACTGGTGGATGATGAACCGCTTGAGCCACTTGAACCACCTTCCCCCGTAGAAGAAGTGGTGGATGATGAACCTGAATCGTTTCCAGTAGTTGTGGATTTGGATCCATCATTATTGTTTCCTTGGCTAGCAGATGATGACGATGAAGATCCGCCAGAAGATGAGCCACTATACGAGGACGATGTAGAATGACCGCTTGAGGAGCTAGTAGAGCCGCTAGAAGATGAGCCACTATATGAGGACGATGTAGAATGACCGCTTGAGGAGCTAGTAGAGCCGCCAGAAGATGAGCCACTATATGAGGACGATGTAGAATGACCACTCGAGGAGCTAGTAGAACCGCTAGATGAAGATCCATACGAATTCGTTGAGATAAAATACGGTGCTCCTTGTGGTGCATTTGGGTCTTCATCAAAATCTGTTGAATTAAGTGATTAGTTATATGAGTACAAATTATACGACTGACTACACGTGTGACGGTTTTGAACAAGGTTATCAGTATTACTACTCAATAACTTTATAAAATGCGCTGTCGTAAAGTTGTTTGATAAGTACAAGCATACCTGAATAAGGACCGGGTGCAAAGGCATACAAAGTAGGATCATAAGGAATACCGGAAGCTCTAATCCAATCATCATTGCCATAAAGTTGAGGCGGCATTAGCTTCTCGGCACGACTATGTACAACATGTTTAATCCCGCGCCACGTGACTCTGTGGGTCATGTCGGAACCAGGACCCTCATTGTTGTATTCGCCATAGTAACACGTATCGAGCCCAAAAGTACCTTCCCAAGGCAACCAACCATCGGGTGCTATGGAATCATCTATGTACGACTCCATAATAATCGTCTTTGAGTACTCCTTCCATGGTCGACCCAAGTAGGCCGTGTTCTTTTTTCGAACAGGGTAGTAATCTGGGTCGGCCTCAAATCGACACCTGTGGATTATGATTCCGGTGGGTTGGTGCCTCTCCATTCGCCCTTGGGCGGTTACTATGCACCGTTGGTTGTCGAGTGGTTTTCGGACCACGAAGGTGCAGTTTTGGAAGAATGCTGCCGCGTCTCCAAATATGAAATCAATTGTTCCCGTGACACGACAATCGCGGTAAAATTGGCGGTAGGTGTGGGTGTATAGAGTGTCTTGGTATCCGTCCATGTGGCAGTTATAAAAGATGGATTGATCTGACTGAACTCGAAGTGCAACCGCTTGGTGCTTTATTGCTCCCGCGGAGTTTTCTATTCCAATGTCTTTTGCCATGAAGAAATCTCCTAGCACAGCTGCAAAACATCATCAGCAACAACGACATTACCTCAATATCTAAAAATTTATATGCATATACGACTAATTAAAAGGAGAAGTTGAATGAAATGTTACTCACACGCCAAAGTATAAAAACATTCTTGTAACGATAGAATAATGCATTTTCGAGTTAACTTTACATCCATAGCAAAACACTTGTCGCTATGGATGAATAAAGGTTCGTATTGTTGTAGTTTCTTAATATACTATATTGTTGTTTTGATAACGAAAAACGAGATATGTAATATCATCAAGTTCTAGTGATAGTGATCCTAAGTTTCCACATCACTTTCTCTCATGCATTAACATTTCTTATCAGAATATCAGAGTCTGCAATGTGCACTTTGAAACTTAAGGCCGTCCATGAAACTTAGTATCACCCAATAACGTTATCACGTTTTCAGTAAAATCTATCGAATAAGCTAGAAATATGACTTACACAAGGTAGCGGTCTTGAAGGTCTTGGTACCATCAGCAAAGTTCTTGTTATTAGTGATCCTAGTCTTAGTAGGGCCATCTCCAACAAAAACAACATGAGTCATCCATTTAAAGAGCACAAGATACTCATTATAAACACCTTCCTTAATGTAGATTATAAAACTTTCATTCCCATACTTAGGTATGTCTTTAAATGCTTCTTCAACTGTCTTATACTTTCCACTTCCGTCTTGTGCAACAACCACATTCGCCTTTTCCTTAAGGTCGTCGGCCAAATTAGTGGCTTCTAATAGCTTACGTCGTTTGGCATCGATCCAAATAGGTATTAAGTCGTCATCTATGTCGCCACTGTCGTGGCCAAAGACTCGATCGACTGAGCTTAGAAGACTACGTCTTCGTCTGTATGGCTCGTCTTCTTTGAGGAGGATGTTATCCCCATCATGTCCCTCTACATGGCCTTCTGCTGAGCTCAAGAGACGACGATTTCGTTGCCAATTAGGAATGACATTGTAGTAACGATCATGCCCAACAACTTGCCTGTTACGAGTATTAAATTTGGCCATTCAATTAGATGAAGTAATTGTTAATTTATGTAAATAAGTAAACTATTATAGCCACATTGCCTAAAAAATCTCGTCTGAGATTGATATGGTAACGGGTCAGATGTACGCTACATTACTTTTTATTTTTGAGGCAACGTGGCTAATATGGTAAGGGGTCAGGTGTACGCTACTTCACTTCTGTTTTGAAGGAAGACAATATCGTACAATAATTTGGGCATTAAGCGTAATTTAGTTGTAATTGATACCTGTCGTCGGCTAAAAGTCGTCGGCGACTGAAAGACGATAAGTCGAGGGTACCAAGCAAAGTGGACATTTCGGTGACAATAGCAAGACCATTACTTGACATTTGCATGGATGTTTCAAGTATTTTCCTGACCTTTTGACTCGCATCACCCGTCGTGTTATCGAACCCATCTAGGCACGTCTCTTGGTATGTTATTGTCGCACTTAACCAAATTTTAAGGTTTTCTAACATCTTATCGACTTTATTGAAGTCAAAATCTCCAACCTCCGCGAAGGATCGTTTGAGGTCATCAATCGCGTCCTGAAACAGCTCCTTACAATCCTTGACTGCCTCAGCTGTCTTAGGATCTTTCTCGAGCTCTTTCAGGACATTTGATTTGTTAGCAACCTCGCTAATTTCGATTATAGTCGACTCAAAGGCGGCCTTGACTAGCTCCTTAGGGTCATCGCTATTGACCTTAGAAAGGCTCTTGAAACATGCCTCTTTATAGTCCGTGGGCTGACACATTTCCTGGACCGCCTTTGCGGAGGTGGACGGCTTTTTATCCTCATCATTTACATAATTGAGAACTCCGATTGTGACCGCCACCACCAGCCCCACAAATAACAAGGACGCTAACGCAACTACCGTAACTCGTGACATTAATTCACGTACCCTAGTGACGTTATTCCAATAATATAGTACAAAGTGTCAAAGTTTCGATGATTAATTATCAAAATTACACCTTATAATAAATACATGAAGGGTCTCTCCGGTGTGATAGCCTGAGAGGCCCTCTAATATTTTAGACTTGAACACTAATTTATGCAAATAATTTATAGCAGAAAAAAACGAAGAACCGAAATTATAAGTGTACGAAAATGTTGGATAAGAAATTAGCTAGTTATAAATTAATTAAGGTTAAGAGAGCAATGAGGAATAAACACATTTTATGGTGATTATAGTCAATTATAACGAATTATAGTTGTCTAGGCCAAATTTGGATTTGTTGTAATTTCTTAATTTGCAACAATTTAATTCTAAAGATATTTAATTAGGTTATTCTAAGCTAATTTTTAGCTAATTACTACGTTTATTATTGTTTGTTGTACACACTAATTATAGTTTCTTCTTTTTATAGTTTTGTGTATCGCTAAATTTCCTAAGAATCCACGGGGATTTAGTTTGCGAAGATGTATACCATGCAATATATTCCTATAAAAAAAGGGCACGAATAATGCAAATTGATTTGCAATAAGAGTACATACTTTATACGGAGTAACTCTCAATATGTTGAAATAGAGTTAGTCTCCCATGAGATCGTTGTATATCGTACACCGGATTTCTCATTGATTAAACACTATATTTAATTATAATAATTAATGATAATCAACCAATGAGAGATTCGTGGTACACCATACACCGATCTAATACAGGATTTTGTCGTTCAAATATGCTCCATTGATATTTTCAATACGGAGTATATAAGAGTACCTTTAATTTAAATGCCTATAATGATGTGTTTTTTTGGTCTGAGGAAGCGCGCGCTAAGTCGCAGATGAGAATCGAACAATAATAATTACTTGTAACATTTTAAAAATTAATCAAATCTTAAGCTGAGATATTGACAACTTTTCAATAAATAATTAATGTCATCAATAAAAAGAAAAAAGAATAATACAATAACATAGTTCATTATTTCAACAATAAATTTGAGAAAGAAATGATTAATTTGTTGTAAATACGCCTATTTATTAGTAATAGAGGCCTCCATTATAAGGTACTCCCGTAGAAGGCAACCAAAAATCACCCATGATAAAATTCGACACGGTAAATTTAGAGGCATTAGTCGCGTCAATGACATGGTAACCCGGCCATGTTACGCGGTTACTGGTATTTGAACCCGATCCAATGTTATCAAACTCTGCATAATACAATTTATCAAGTGTAGTGGGCTCCCAATCGTGCCAACCGGCCGGATTAATAAAACTAGCCATATATGATTGCATATAGACCGTTCTTGAGTACGTCTTCCACGGCCGTCCTAAATATGTTTGGACCGTGAAATTGCTCGAGGCCAGGTCAGTGGAAGGTTGAATATTGCAATGCTGGATCGAGGTACCCGTATTTTGATTCGGGTCTTCTCGACCTTGAGCCGTGATGGCATTGAATTGACCTTTTAAAGGTTGTCTAGGATAAATGTTGCAATCTTGGAAAACTACTGCTGAGTTACCAAATATGAAATCGACTGTACCGTAAATGTCACATTGTTTATAGAATTGTCTCATGGAATGCGAATATAAGGTGTCTTGGTAACCTTCGAAGCTACATTTGTAGAAGGCGGAAAGGTCGGCTCCATTTCTGACCGCCACGGCTTGCTGCATTATTGCCCCGGCTGTGTTACGGATTGTTAAATCGACTGCTACGAATCCTGTTGCGCTCACAGCTGAAACATGGATGATCAAGATGTTAGTTGAATTGAAGTGAATTATGAGTATATCTTATAAGTGGATTTTTGTGAAATCGTCTTACGTTGACACAGTGTGTGGCACAAAGCAATCACAACCAAAACCATTAAACATTATAGAGAACAAAAAAAGGGTAAATCAAAATTCAAAAAGCATATGCCAGCTTGATCCCGCAAATTAAAAAAAGAATATTTAAAACCTGCGAAAAGGTGACATTTTCGTCGAGTAATTTAATTTTACTGATTTTACTCCATAGTAATTTTATGTGTAATTTCACATAGGGATCACATATAGTGAAAGCTATGCAAACAAGGACCATCAAACTAATAAGAGTAACATTAAGTGATTGACAAGCTGTTTAAAGTTGTAACTTCCATTTTTATGATATAGTAGTTGCATGCACGTATCATATCGTATCGTATCATATCATATAGTAGTAGTTTGTATTTCGTAGTACTAAATGTTTCATTTTCTTATTTTTATGCATCAAATCATTATATTATACAAGTATAAGATTTATTAGTAACTCTCACCTTTTCCATAACACCATTTTAAAACTCCCACCTTTTCTTAATTTTTTTCAAAATTAAACTCTCACCTTTTGTAAATAATTCTTTCAAAACTCCCACCAAAACCTCATTTTCACCAAAATTAGAGTCTATTTTAACTTATGAAAATGATAAATT
>JAUEKU010057819.1:0-13741 GCA_032274805.1 Gypsophila paniculata | reverse complement strand
CAAGTTGTAAGCATCATCACAAATATAGAATCTCATCAACTAGACCTTTCTAGTGGTACTAGTATGCTTTTCACATTAGTGTTTGGACCACCCATATGGTAGTACTACTATTATGGTTACAAGTTACAACCCATGACAATTTTAGCTTGGTCCTTTGCAGTCTCGAGTTTGAGACAATGTTATAAAATCATAATACGTCGTATAATGATCTTATTTGACCTAAGTAAAAAGTATCCATTAATAATGAGGCATGTGTTAATTGTTAGGTTACTTTAACTCCATACTTTTGAGTTGCTTTTTGTTTTGATGTAATCACTTCTTAGGTACATGTAGAAACAATCATTTTTATAGGTCAACTACTTGTTTGAACATTTAATGTGTTTTATTGCATTAATCGAAACATAAAGAAATAGATATATCAGATGAAGTACTTGATCGTTTTGATAATATAAAGCTAATCGATTGACAAATGGTTCATTCTTCGATTACAGCTTGATGATTGGGTATTATGCCGTATATACAACAAGAAGGGGGCAATCGAGAAGGCTCACAACATCGATCACAGGCCTATGCAGCAGTTGTGTGAATACGAGGATCAGAAGCCCTTAATATCATCACATAACATAAGTGCACCTATAAGATTCCCTCACCCGTCATTAATGGACACGTTGCCTCCTTCGACGAAGAACGACTTAATGCATTTTGACACCTCGGACTCTGTCCCACATTGTCACACCGACACTAGTGGGTCGGGGCTTGTTGCTTCCCCTGAGTTTATGTGTGACAAGGAGGTCCAAAGCGAGGCTAAATGGAATCAACTTGATGGGAACATGGAATTCCCCTTCAATTACATGGATCCCTTCACGGACGACCCGTTTGTAACTCAGAACCAATTTCAAGACTTGTTTATGCTACTTCGATGAATCAATTATATCGATTGGGTCATTTCAGATTAGAAATGATGAAAAAAAATCAGTAGAATGTCGATGATTATTTAGCTCATTCTTATATTTCATAGTGTTAATATGTAATGGAAGTCGTCAAGTTTCGGGGATTATAGATCTTAGTGTTGCAGCACATTGTTTTTCATGTCATCTCATAATTCAATTTGGTCCGAACACTCAGAAACGTCTCTATTGTAAATTTGTATTTCGATTATAAGAACCGATGACGTCTTAGGCTAACAATTAAGATCGAGGCTCTAGGTACGTTATTCCTTACCATCAATCCACTTATATGTGTTTGTAATACGGTTTTAGTGGATTATAAGGATCGATTTTTAAAGGCATGTATAGAGCAAGATTGGGGCTCTACCAAATGGGCCGGCCCAAACTTGGAAGTGCAAGTATGAAGGTCAGGCTGCTCCCCCATGCCCAAGCCCAAGCCCAGGTTGCCATGAGCCGCCACCAACGCGGTCCGGAAAACCCGTGATCTGGCTGATTTGGTAATGTACTAATGTTAAGCAAAACTCGAGCGATTTATCATCCATAGGACCTTTCTGAACCATGGTTGTAACTATTAATGATTTTGAATTTTGAAGACTGTATCCCAAACAATTTATTATACATCGATGAAGAAAGGATCATTTTAATAACCAGTATTGCTTAACCTCATTAAACAGCGAAAAAATTTGGAATAGTTTGTATCCCTGTCCCTCTTGATACAGTGAAAAAAATCCGGGAAAAAAATAACTTGCAGACTGCGAGTAATTATGAAAAGGTACAAGACTGTTCCAATTATTACTCCATACAAACGGGACGAGCCATGAGAGAGGGTTGAAACATAAATTGTGATACATTACAAGAAGACCGATACAACTTTATCCCTTTCGACAAACTTTCAACATGAACGCTAACAAATTTGTCAAGTACAGTACAAAAATTTATTTATAAACAAGATAATTCTTCAGGAAATTGTAACCAAAAATAAAAATTAATGATGTATAGTAAAAAAAAAAAAATGTAGATAAACATAGTAATTTTTTCGGTACAGAAAACATACAGTAAGAAGCCAAGTCTAGAGCTGTGTGCTCTTCATATTAATCCTTGGACAGTCCAAAAATAGCAAGTATGATTTGCAGAATGCTGCCATTCATCAGAGCTTTCAACAGGCTCAACTTCTTCGGTGAGTACGGAGGATATCGAACTGATGCATCGCCCTCGAAACTTCGATACAATACTGATTTCTTATGACTGAAAGCATCAAATGAGAATTTTCCATGGTAGTTACCCATCCCACTCTCACCGACTCCTCCGAAAGGTAGGGTAGAAACTGTGAGCTGCATATCAGAGATTGAAGATGAGCATTCATTTAATGCGAAAAAATTCATATGGAGTAATATAAATTGTGGGAGAGGGGTTCATTACGTGTACTATAGTGTCGTTGATTAACATCCCTCCAGCGGAAATGTCACTGACGAATGCTTTCTTGAGCTTATCGTCCTTGGTGAAAAGATATGCAGCTAATGGCTTGGATTTTGACTTGATTATGTCGAAACTGTCTTGAACATTATCCACCTGAGAGGATTTTGAGCAAAAAAACAGAACATTATAATTCACAACAATATCTACTGCCAATGACTTGCTTTCTGCTGCTTTTGACATAAGATGGAAACACAGAATAAAGCACATCTCGACTCAGTTGCTCGGTCAGTCAAAAGAAGCCTCTGTATGTGTTCAACGAAAGGGTAATGTTGCTTACACCAGTGACCAGACTCCCTTCTTGTCATAGGTGCGAACGTTCAAGGCATTAGGGTAATGTTGTCACATACTACTGAAAAAATCCATTGTTTACATGCATGGATATTACGGAGTAGTTTATACTCACAGTAACGATAGGAAGAAGAGGTCCGAAAATCTCCTCTGTCATCAAAGCAGTGTCATTTGGAACATCCAGCAAAATGGTTGGTGCTATTTTTCTGTAAGATCAGCAAACTCGTATTAGATAGGAACGAAGGAATGCATTAAGACTAGGTTGTACAGAGACAGGATTAGTGAAACACAATTAGAATTGAGTAAGTATAGTTTACAGTTGAGTTTCATCAGTTTGACCACCGAGGACAATCTTGTCTGAGACACCATCTTCGTTCAATAGCTTCATTAGCCGCTTGAAGTGGTACGAGGTAACAACTCGTGACATGTCCTTCGATGCCATAGGTTCCTTACCGAAGCACGCTTCCAATTCCACCTTTAGAACGTCAATCTTGCAACCAATAATTGAAAAGTCAGTTATAACAGAAAGATAAAAGTAATCTTTACATCAACATTTAAGAGTATAGTCTTATAGATATGGATCGTGTAATTACTAGCTTTGGAGCGAACTCTTTCGTCGTAATGACATAATCTACAGCGGTGCAGGTCTGTCCATTGTTGCATCCCCATTTACCAGCTATGATTCTCCTTGCAGCAACCTTACAGTAAATTGGAAAAAGACACTCAATACGAAGATACAATCAAACAAGATGATGAAATCATGAAAAAAAAACAAGGCAATGATTTGTACTTTCAGATTCACATTCGAATCCACGACTGCAGGACTTTTCCCACCAAGTTCTAGAATAACAGGCGTAAGGTGCTTTGCCGCTGCTGCCATGACGATCCGGCCAATTCTTCCACTCCCTGAGAAAGGGAAAGACGAGAAAGAAATAGGCTATAGTTAGTCTTGCACGAGACTAACAAGTCATATGCGAGGCGTCCAGAAGTACACCAAGAAACACTTTTTGAAGTTTTCACCAAATATTTTTCGTTTTAGTGTAACAGGAGTTGCTCGCTTTGTCTCCCATCAGGTTGTGTACGTTTACTTTTAGATTGGTTTTTCAAAGT
The DNA here is from genome assembly GCA_032274805.1 of Gypsophila paniculata. NCBI lineage: Eukaryota > Viridiplantae > Streptophyta > Magnoliopsida > Caryophyllales > Caryophyllaceae > Gypsophila > Gypsophila paniculata. Next base: position 9,920 of record JAUEKU010057819.1, on the reverse strand, counting down.
AAGCAAATGCAAGTGGGAACTTTAAGCAAAGAGGAAACGTTAACTACTCAATGGGATTGACCAAAATGAAAAGCGTATACAATCTAAGTGAGCACTTTTGAAGTTCAAAATTGTTACTTTTGAATTTTGAGTCTCACACAAGATTTTGTACAGCTTTAAGAAATTCCGGGATCCCGACCAAACAGAAGGCAAAGAAAAGAAGAAAGACAAAGTTGCAGAAGAAGAGTGAATGTAAACAAGACGAAAACCTGTGTAAAGGATCTTATCCCACTTCTGCTCAAGGAGGGCGGTAGTTTCATCAACAGCGCCCTCAACAACCTTAATAGTGGCGGTATCAACATACTCTTCCAAAAGAGTTTTCAGCAACGAGGACGTTGCTGGAGAAATCTCTGAAGGCTTAAGAACTACTGCATTTCCTGCTGCTATTGCACCAATCACCGGATCGAGTGATAGCACTGTCAATCAAAGTAACAGATTAGATCGACTATGAACCCAGTGTAAGCTCTCTTTTCAGAAAACTTTGTAACATCTCGGCATATGAAATCGTCTTACATACAGAAGGGGTAATTCCATGTTGAGATGACAAGCACGATTCCTAGGGGTTCCGAGACTATCTCTGCTGATGAAGGGAATGTTGTCATTGGTGTTTTCACCTGTAAGAAAAGTGTGTACAAACATCTCATCAAATTACAGCGTGTGCTATGATCCTTACTGTCTTAAAAACTTATCTTAGTTTTTTTCCCGAAGAAAAGATGTGTAAGAGTAGACCGTCACCTTTTCAGGCTTCATCCAATGCTTTAAATCTTGAAGTGCCAACTTGCAAGCAGATTTTAACATGGCAATCTACAAAAGAACATTAACATATACCGAATATAAGCCTAATGTAATCTGCGGATCAAATATCGGACTTTTTAACTAATATCAGAGAGAGTCGAGGCTAAAATTCAACCTCAGCTACATATGCTTCAAACACGGGCTTTGAAAGATCTTCCTGAAGGGCTTGAATGATCTCTTTTTCCCGTTCAACAAGCATCCGTGATATATTTTTCAACTGAGTTACTCTCCATTCATAACTCTTAGTCTTTCCGGTATGGAAGTGCCCTCTAAGCTCCTTAACCAATAGACCCGCTTTCTGTACATCAAACACTGATTCCTTTTTCTCCTCTGCCATCATCGAGAGTGCTGCAGAAGAACTTCATTCATACTAGGAACTCAGATATACAATCGAAAACTTGTGACAAATCTGGAAAGCTATTCTAAGCATCACAACGCGCGACAGATTATAACTTAGGACAGCTGAAATTATCGATTGCAGGTAGCACAACAAGTAAACCAATCGAAAATAACAGCAATATTATCCTACAAAGGCTACAATGTCATCTAAGGTCGAGTCATAACAGCAATTTTATCCCAGTGTCTTGAAGGTTTCCAAACACGATGACTAAGGCCACACAGACGGTTTCAAATGACCCATAACGACAATTTTATCGAGTATTACATCAACCTACATAAAATAAAAAATACGAACAATTCCACGAATCATTTGACTTTACTCAATCATACTCCACACGAGCGTACCCCAAAGCCAAAGAATAGCGAGTCTTCGATTCCATACAACAAAATCAGGCATTAAATTCTCAACAGACCCCACATTCGCCACAAAAATCATCACATGAACAACTACCCAATAAAATAAACACATCAAACAAAATAATCATCACATTTTTTAAACACCAAACATTCAATTCAATAGAGTGACATACTATGTATCATCATACATACCAATAAATACTATTGAAATATTTCCTTTGAAATTTGATTTTATTTAGATTTGTTCTTGAGTTGTTCTTCCACACACAACAATTATTGGTATTCTTCACGTCCACTCCAATGCTGCACAAAAAGACGCAACACCTTGTAAGACCGATAATAAATAAATAAGTAAAGGGATCGTAATATACATCGTATAAGACCATTTATTATTTTACACTTCACGTATATACAAATACAATGAATGTGTTAATATTATACGGAGTAATATATACGTACAAAAATAATTCTTTAGCTACCGAAATTACTAAAATCGATAACTATTACTCCCTCTATCCCACTCTTATCGACTATGTCCAATAAAATCTTACTTTTATGGACGATACTTATTTAAAACACATGACGACCCTATATATAAAAATTTGATACTATACGTCTCCTATATCGACCTAAACTAGAATTACAATTCAATTCACGATTAACTAACTAATAAAAACTCTTATCACTCCAACCGTAAATAAATTACTTATCATACAGTATATCATAAGATAAGTAGGTATTATGAGAAATAACCAAACACGGTCGATATTAATTACCCAGTACCTCAAAAACTCCCGCGTTTAAATAAATAAAATATGGGTCGGGTTTACTTATCCAACTTTTATGACCCATCATGTGAAATACAACAAAATCAATGAGGCCGGATAAGTTACGGTGACAAATAAAAATTGCGTCGAAAATTGCATCGATAAATAATTGGATAAGGAAGACAAATAAAAATACCTGGGAGTAATTTGGAAAAGTTGTATGGAAAAAACAGTGGAATTCATTTGGGTGGTCAAAATATGATTATATATGACTTTTTTAGTTAAAAAAGTTGTACAAAATAAAAGATTAAAAAATATTACTCCGTATAACTTATGATTGAAGTAAATAAAATAAGAGTATAATATTATTATTTGACAATGAGTGACAGCAATATATTGGAAGATGTTGCAAGAAAACCACAAAAAGTTTGAAAAAAATTAATTATTGTGAAGATAACACGTTATAGATTAGTGGCTGCTATTGCTGTTATTTTTTTAAGACTATCTCTGTTCCGATTATTTTAATTTGTGACGTATCGTTTATTTGCTTACTTTTTTAGTACTCCGTAATTTTTATCTTATTAATTGTCCAACTTGTCATTTAAACCTCTCATCCGTTTGTTTACACCCAAAGGTATATGTGTTTTTATGGGGTTTATTTTTGGTTTGTACAAGAATAAAAGATAAACAAATTAGCGGGATGAATGAGGTTTTGTGATATATCTTTTGCTTAAATGCAAGCACTTTAATCATAAAATATTTGCACATATTTGATTCTACTTTATCCATCTCGATTATTTTTTTAACTATTTTGGGACAGTATTCATTTGTTCAATTTTCTCTTTTAGGAATACATTTAATAAATAATTTTGACTTACTCATTCATCATTGTTAACTTGTCATATTTTGACTTATTCATTTATCATTGTCCACTATGATTGATCTTCACCTCCTTTTTTGGTATTTGTTCCAAAAGTAAAAGGTAAACAAATTATAGAAACGAAAGGAATATATCGATTAAATGTTTTTACAAGATCATTAATTGTTAAAAGTTTTTAGTTAGAGTGATGAGAATCAACCTACTACACCAATAAGTTGTTAATCTACTACCTAGTAGTTGGCTTACCATAGAAAAAATAATTAAATTCCAAATATTTGGAGCCATTGGAGGTTTATTAAACTATTTAAGTAACAATCTTGTATGCATAAACTTTTTCCATTTTTATTGTTAAATAGTGAAACCTCTATTATTGTCATTTGATTGGTATTTGAAGTATGGATGTTCATACAAGGAAATGAAAAGTTTTAATGGCATATTTCTCATTAATTTATTTTTATGTCCATGGGATATTGACTTAGTAAGGATTATAATTTAATTTAATGCATGAAAAATTGGAAATTATGTCACCTAATGCAGACTTTTTTATTTTTATTTATATACATGTAGAATAGTAATAGGAGGTATATATATATATATAACTAGCATAACATAAAAGACGATAGAGTTATTCAACAATGAATTTTTATCTCTATCACTAAATACATCAGATCATGTATTACATCAACGTTGTGGAGTACATTTCAATTGATAAGTAAAAATTTAAAAATTAAACGTGTGGAAATACAATTGTCATAAATAAAAAAATTTAAAAAAAATTCTAAACAAAAGAATATATTTTCAAACTGTATGTTTATATATACGATAACATAGTACGTCGAATTAAATATATCGAAAACTTTGTCATATTATATTCGCTCTTATTTTTGTTTTCTATTTGGACAATTGTGTCCCCATTTCTTATCTCTTTACTCTATTAACTTTCTTTACTTTTAGCCTACCCATGTCACCATGTGTCGTGTAGAAACACAAGTGCTTTTGTTTTTAGTTTGCATGTTAAAAGAAAAGTTTTGCTTCTATTTTGTTTAAGCATGTGTCATTGTTTAGAGCTAAGGTTTATTTTCCCTTCCACAATTCCCTCCTCACTTGAAGGAAATGAATAATGTCACCAATAAAGTCATGTCCTGTCATGTCATGTCGTGTCATATCATTGATTTTGAAGGACTAGTATCACGTGGACCAAATAAATGGATTATTCGAGTTAAGAACAATTTGTTTTTTGCATCCGAGTTAATCTGATTGGAGCTTAATTGTTTTCCCACCGTGCAAGAGCGACTTCTGGCTAGATGCTCATTGTACCGCATTCTGTTGGGATTGCCCCACCACCGATTAGTTAGATATTGTCCGCTTTGGGCCTAACCCGCACGAATTTGCTTTTGGGACTCTCCCAAAAGGTCTCTTTCTAATAAGGTAGGTGATATCTTATAAATTAGGTAAGACTTCTCTAAGCCACCGATGTGGGACTTGGATTGTTAATTCCAACAGCCCCCCTCAATCCAAGGACCACCAATTCTCTAATTTCGTGTCATATTGAGAGTGTCCCACATAGCGCAGTGGGCTTAATAACAGTCCACTTCCTTGGGCCCATCCACGTATGGCCTAGCCGAACCGTCGGCTCTCATACCAATTGTTGGGACTGCCCTACCACCCATTAGTTAGATATTATCCACTTTTGGCCTAGCACGGATTTGCTTTTGGGACTCTCCCAAAACGCCTCTTTCTAATAAGATAGGTAGTATCTTATAAATTAGGTAAGACTTCTCTAACCCACCGATGTAGGACTTGAATTGTTAATTCCAACACATTCGTCATTGCCGCGGCTCATTGCACCTAGTAACCCTATATTGATGGCAATGGCAAGGGGCAGCAAATTCATTAATTCTTGCACACCACGATCGGGCGCATACGACAAATACATTATGATTAAAGGCGACATTTGTAATATATTTTTCTTACCACGTTATTGCCTATTGTGATTATTTTTAAATAACGCAGTCGCATTTCTCAATAATATGACAAAAAACATTCAAATTATCTTTCTCATACAACATTTTCATATGAACATTTATTAGTCACTCGAAAGTAAAAAAAAAAAAAAAATCAAACTTCCATCAAACCCACATGATATTTTACCATATTAAGCAACAAAATGCAGTAAAAACAATTCTAACACTAAAAATAATAGTGAAAAAGTAAAAATAATACCTTAGAGCATGTGCAATGGTTTACTTCAGAGCAATGGAGAGTTACTTCACAGAAGAGAGAGAAAGAGTAAAAGATAACTTTTGGCCTCCAATGCTTTACTTCAGCAAAATGAAGAGTTAATTCTCCATTTACAATCTCTGAAGATAACTCTCCATTTGCAGGAGATAAGAGTTAACTCTCGATTTCCAACTTCATCTTTTCCAATTGTAAATGTTACTTTAATAATATTAAATACTTGAAAATTTTTCGTGAACGGTAAATCTTGCACGTTTTTCGTAGTTACGACTTTTTTTCAATAATGAAAAGCAAAAAAAATCATTTAAGGCCGTCTCATTAATACTTATTGCTACTATTGCTAGTCGTGTTCTATGACAATAATCGTTGTATGGTGCTCATATTCGTTTTACACAAATTCTTACATAGTACGGTCTCACGATAATATTTTGTGAGACCTCTAACATGATAAAGTTAGTAATTAATTTATTACCAATTCTAATATATCTTATTTTTTTTATATAAAATAATATTTACGCAAATTATTTTAAACTTAAAATAAAAAAAACCAATAAATTATTTAATGTGAGAAAGAGAAAGTGAGGTGGAGAGCTGTGAGAAGAATAATAGCATTGGAGGGAAAAAGCAAAGGGTTTACTTTTCGAGAAGAGAAAGTGTATTGAAGAGCTAATTTTTTTCAGTAGATATTTTTAGTATTGTATATGCTCTAAGCAATTTGGGGTTGATCTTTGATCAATTGAGGGTGGTCAAGTTTGGTTATGTAGATGTTTAGCGTTAGAGGTGGCCAAGGGTTGGGTCTAGTTGGGTCAAGCTAGACTGGGCTTGATTTGTTCGATTAAAGCCCGGTCGTATAAGGAGGAGGCTTGGGTCGATTTCGATTGGTTAGACTCGATTGCTTTTAAGATTTTAAGTCTTCAACTACTCTTTGTACATGCTAGCTCCTATTTTTGTTGTTTAGATGTGGGGATGTGGCAACGCAAAATAAAAACTTCTCCAAATTGAATCTGTTAATGGGTAGGCTCCCCACACCTTTGCGTATGCTACATGAGTCGCTTAATTGTTGTTGGGGATTGACAATCATCGTCGACCTTTTACTAATCATCGTCGACTATTATTAATCATTTTCCTAATTTACCCCTCTTTTACTTCCCACACTCACCATTTTACTCTCCAACCCATTTATTTCTCCCAGCAATAACTCCCCACTCTCTCTCCACCATTATTAATCACTCTCTCTCTTTTAACCACAAAAAACCGTTTGTCGCCCTCCCAAGTCCGACCACTTTGTACAACTATTCTTCACCTCCAGCCACTTACTCTCTCTCTCTCTCTCTCTCTCTCTCTCTCTCTCTCTCTCTCTGTTTCATCTTCATCCAAGAAACAAGTCGTCGCCCTCTGCCTCCCAACTCCGGTCACTTCGTACTCCGGCCAATGAGTGAGGTCACAGGTTTTTGAGATCTCCGGCCACCTCTTTTATCTGACATCTGATTTTTTTAAAAAATCGATACATCCCCGAAAACTACCCACTTTGCACGAGGTTGTCCCGGCGTTTCGAAAACTATTGGAGCCGAATCACGAACAAAGTCATGTATGTACACATACACGAAAGAGGCAGAACCAAAGCAACACAACACTTCATAGTGGAGGGACACAACCTTTCATAATTACAGTTATAGTTGTAAATTATAAATATGTGTGTACATTATTATTTTGGATATAGAAAATCAGAAACTATTTTATCAACAAATTATTGTTATTATTGAATTCTAGCATGGTATCGAGCCAACGATTCTGAATACAATCAAAACCATTTTTTTTCTCTTTTCTAGTAACAAACTTTAACACAATTTTCCAAAAATTACCATTAATGTCGAAAACAAAGACGAAAAAAAGTCGATCTGACATATTTTCTCGGTTCAAATGACAATCGGGCACCACCATTGCTCCAATTCAATTACGTGGTCCAAATTATGATGAATGGACAAGGACGATTCGCACTTCTCTACAAGCAAAACGAAAATATGGGTTCATCGAAGGGACTATACCGAAACCCACCTACTCTAGAAAAACTCGAAAACTGGATAGCAGCACATTCAAATGTTAGTCGCGTGGTTACTTAACACCATCGAACCGTCTCTTCGCTCAACTCTCGCTTATTATGATGACGCACGAGCCTTATGGACTCAACTCCAACAACGGTTTTGTGTCGTTAATGGAACTCAGATATATCAATTAAAATCGGCTCTCGGTGATTGCAAACAAGGTAAAGATGAAAAAATATCAACTTATTTTGGACGTTTGTCTCGAATATGGGATGAATTAACCACATATGTTAAAACTCCAACTTGCAAATGTGGGAAATGTACTTGCGATATTGCAAGCCAAGTTAACCAACTACGAGATGAAGAGCATGTTCATCATTTCCTTCTTGGATTGGAACATTCCTTCTCCTCTGTTCGTTCTCAACTTCTCGGTCAAGAGCCTCTTCCTAAAATAGAAAGGGCATATCAGAGGATAATTCAGGACGAAAGTCTTCGCCGCAGCGATTTCACTAATGATCGTGAAACACTTATGGCTTTCAAAGTTAATCTCGATGGGCGACGCAAAAATAAAACGATTGATAAATCAAGAAAAATATGCATTCATTGTCATCAAAATGGCCATGATGAGACCACATGTTTCCAAATTCATGGCTACCCTGATTGGTGGAATGACAGACCACGTGAACGCGGTCAGGGTTGTGGGAGCACCAAATCAGGATGTATAGAAGAACGTGGAAAGGGCGGCATAACCACCACTGTCCGTGCTAACAAGATAGGGGGGTGCATCAACCAACACTCTTCCAATAGAGGATCCTGTTCCCTCTACGAACCTTAATGTTTCAGGTTTGGTTGGTATTACGCCATCTCAATGGCAGCAAATTCTTGATTTTATGAATGTACCCAAACCCAAAGATCGTCTTCATGGTAAGAACACTAATGCTCTTTGGATTGTCGATACTGGTGCCTCAAATCATGTCACAGGGAACTTACAATTAATGACAAATGTGACAAGTATCATGCATATTACCGTGGGCTTACCAGACGGGAATCATGCCATAGCTACGCATGAGGGGAACGTCCTTCTAAATGGAGGACTACAACTGCATAAAGTTTTATATGTCCCACAATTAAATTGCAATTTGATATTAGTCACCCAATTAATTGATGATTTTGATTGTACAACACATTTCACTAAGACATTGTGTGTAATTCAGGCCCGAAAGACGAGGACGTTGATTGGAGCGGGTGAAAAAGAAGATGGACTTTACTTTTTTCGTGGGGTTTCGATATTAAGCGTGATGGCAATCAGTGAAAGGTCTAATTCGGTTGATCTTTGGCATAAGCGTTTGGGTCATCCGTCGGAAAAAGTATTGAAGTATGTCCCTGGTATACGTTATATTAATTCCAAACATACGAAAGCATGTGATATATGCTCTCGTGCTAAACAAACTAGAAGTTAATTTCCGTCTAGTAAGAATAATGCTAATAGTGCTTTTGAACACATACATTGTGATTTATGGGGTCCATATAGACATTTATCTTCGTGTGGATCTTCATATATTTTATCTATCGTTGATGATTTTTCTCGTGCCATATGGGTTTATTTATTACAAAGTAAGACTAAAGTCAAGGAAATATTTCTAAATTTTGTTGCTTTTATTGACCGACAATACAACGCCAAAATAAAGAAAGTCTGCAGCGATAATGGTACAGAATTTTATTCCTTACAAGACTATTTTGTTAATAATGGGATTTTTTTTGAGACATCTTGTGTTGGTACTCCTCAACAAAATGATCGGGTTGAGCGTAAACATCGTCATATATTGAATGTGGCACGAGCCCTTCGTTTCCAAGGCCATCTTTTTATACAATTTTCGGGGGATTGTGTATTGGCGGCTTGTTTTTTAATCAACCGAACCCCTTCTCGTTTATTAAATTACATTACTCCGTATGAAAAGCTCCTTGGAAAATCTCCGTGTTTTGATATGATACATACAATTGGATGTTTGTGTTATGCACATAATCAAAAGCATAATGGAGATAAATTTGCGAGTAGAAATCGAAAATGTGTATTTGTAGGATGTCCTTACGCTCAAAAGGTTGGAGATTATTTGATTTGGAAACCCATCAGTATTTTGTTTCCCGTGACGTCAAATTTTATGAAAATGAATTTCCGTATGCATCTATATCAAACAACACCTCTACTTCTCAGCATTTATTTAATGATATTCCCCATATAGATATCGAACCCGTTAACCCTCTAATAACGTGTCCAAAAGATAATGAAAACGTACAAGGAGCACCTGAAACCCAACCAGAGGGGGATTGTCTACAAGGCGCTTTGCATGATGAAACTTCAGAGACAATTTTTTCTCCTCAAAACTCTACAGATGTTGAACTAAG
>JAUEKU010057708.1:0-13741 GCA_032274805.1 Gypsophila paniculata | reverse complement strand
TATTTTCAAAGATCATTTAATGCATATAATTACTTCATCAACACTTTTCAACACTTTCTTAATTCATGTGTAATCTTTTAAAATGACTTATATAAATGAACGGAGGAAGTACAAAATAATGAAGGAAGATCATCCCTCTAATAGACTAACAGTTAAGGCTTATGAATCAAATAGACACATAATTTTGGCTAATTATCGAGGATGTCTTAGCCTAGTGGTTAAAATTGAGGTATCGTGGACTGACGTTGCACATCATATGACGCCCAAAAACTGATCTACTTATTTACGAAACCCTAGACTTTGCGCAAATGATGCACAAAAACACATAATTAATCAATCAAACAAATAGGTTGTAAATCTGAAGTGATACAGACCATAGATTTATTTTGGCTTCAGTTAGGCTTTGAATCATTTCAATGGAAATATATACTTCATCATTATTGGTACTCCTTTAAAACAAAATTATACGAGCGACATTTATTGATCACGGTTTAAAAATGTCATAATCCGCTCGATAATACTCACATCAAAAATTATGGGCACGGTTTATTCAATAATAACAACAATAATCATAAATTTGTAATAGTCACATTCTAGTCATGAGTATCCCTTTGAACATTTGAACACATATATACAAGGGGGTTTCATTGAAGAATCACAGCTTTCAGATTCAGATCTCTCTCGAACCCTTATTGTTGATTTAGCCTTTTGAAGAATAATTTTTGTGCAAAGCCACAAATTTTCTAACATTTGAAATCAGATCTACTGTGCATATTTTTAATCAACAAATATTTTGAGATCATAGTTTGTCACTAAAATCACCTAAATAATACATCAAATTGTGAATAATAATCATGGTGTAGCTAATAAGCATATATGCCATTAATTATTTCATAGTTTGTCAAATGACAAATGCCCTAGCTAGTATACCTAAATTAAGATCAAGGATCATCATTAAGTCTAAATAAAGACGATCTTTCACAATTTACAATCTCTAACTACCTACTTATATGATATATATTAGTCATTTATTACTGATTTTTCCCTTTGAAAGTGAAAAACGTTAGTTCTTTCACAAGACTTACTCTACGATTTTTGTTTATGAAGATTTCCTTCTAATTTCTTTCTAATTAAATAGCATCTCTAAAATTAGACATGTTATATTGTTATGTCTGTCAAGGAACCATTTCAACCAAAACCTTAAGATAATGTTGGAATCCCAAGATAGATTTTATACTTACTCTCTAACAATGTCATCTCAGATCCACGGAGTAACTCATATAATAGCTAGTAAGCTAGTTACAAAGATCTGCCCTATATTTATTTCCTCTTTTTTTTTGTTTGGCCTTTTTTAGTAAATACATCCATTTACTATTTTTAGCTATAGTGATGTACCATTATTAATATAAAAGTACATACTATTGAAAAATGTTTTTGTAAATCGGCGAGAGTATAATTTTAGCAATAATTTATCAATTCCTAGGGCTAGTTATTTTGGACCGAAATTGTGTATTGTAAAATAAAATTGTTTCAAAAAAGCTGAATTAAACTGAACTGAACTAAAATGAAATTAAGTCGAGTCTTAAGTACATACCTGGAAGAAGAGAATTCATGGAGTTTACCAGTAGAAGAGAAGACAATAACACCAATTTCAGCATCACAAAGAGTAGAAAGTTCATGTGCTTTCTTAAAAAACCCTCTTCTTCTCTTTGAAAATGTCACTTGTCTTGCTGTTTTGCTTTCTATCTTTTTTATCTCTATTCTTGTTCTCACCATTCTCTTCTCTTCCCCTACCCAAAATACAAAAAAATAATTATTTCATCAATTATTATACTTCTAAACAAATGCTAGGTCAAAATTATAAAATGGAACACATTTTCCAAATGATATAATTATTATTAATAAATGATCTCACCTATAGTTCCCATCATTTTTATTTAATATTTAGTAATTAAGAAAATATAGTCGCCGAGTTTACTTTCAGTATACAATACTGACCCGTGAAACACGATATAATATGCACTCAAACCCTCAGATGGTGGCTACTAATTTATGAAACATCATTAGTAGTTGAACAGAAAAGAATAATGTTTCTTAGATCTATGAAACATAAAATTGTTTAGTAGCTCATAAATCAATTTGGATGGAAGAAAAAAACATATACTCATATATATATAAGGAAGGTAAACCCTAGATGAAAAGAAATGAAAAAAAAAAAAAAACAAAGGAATAAATACAAGGTTGAATTGTAGTGTAGTGAAATAAAAGGTGACAAATAGATAATGGCATTTGAAAGAAAGAATAATAAGATTGGCTCTTGAAGAATGTATTGAGCCAAAAACTTAGCTTCCAAATTAAATTTGTGAGAATAGTACTTGGAAATTTATCATCATTTACTTTATTCCTATTTTCATTTCCTTTTATGTTGTACGAAGAGTCAAGAAGGTTCTTTCTCTCTTTGAATTTACGTAAATGCTCAAATAAGATCATATATTTGTAAGTAAAAGTAATTATTTTAATAGTTAAGGTCATCATTGTAACGTCTATGTGACCAATTCTAGATATTTTAAAATAGTCATAATAATAAGTTTTAAAATGGTTGCATTAAGCATTAAAATTATCATTTTTTATTCAAAAACAAATCATCGTACGCATACGACCGACGCACCCAATAATTACTTTTGAATTTAATGCTCACATTTTTTTTTGCCGAAAGAAATGATAATTAATCTCTTCAATTCCTACTTTTTAACTTTTCTTTCACACAGAATTTTAAAAACGCTGGATCACATATTACATACACCGTTAGATCGAAATGGACTATTCTCATCTTTTGAGAAATTAAGAGAATCTATACTATTCTTGTTTGCTTCTTATTTAAGAATGTATACCCTAAATACTATTTGTTGAATAGTATTTTGAAGTGACCCTCCAATAATTATTTGCTGTGGAAAAAGGTGGTGAACTTGTACGAATGAAGGATGACCACTTGTACTAGGGTTTTGGTCTAAGATATACTTCATCTCATCCATTTAATTAGTCTCATTGGCCCACTTCACATTTGTCGAGACACATTTTATAACGTTAATATCTTTAGTTACACAATGTTAAAAATTATAAAAATTTGTTATTATTGTTGTACTCATAAAGACGAATAAAACAATATCATACATGACTATATTTTCTTCTATAGATTACGAGATATATCGGAGATTCTCCATCTTCATGAATAGTGTCCAAAATTCTAATGGGACTAATTGAATTAATGAGAGGGAGTATGGATTATGGAGTACTTGTACATCTTATTAAAGTAGTCTTAACATTAAGGTGGTAATATGAGTTTTTCCTAGGCTCTAAATAAAAGAAAATGGGATGATATTTCGGTACTTTTTAAATAATAAAAATGGATCTTAAAAATTTTGCATGGTCTAAGTATGAAAGCAAAACTGATTGATTTCATAAGTTAGTAGGTTGTTTCAACTATTAATTGATTTTGGGTGGTAGACTTGCATGATCTTACATTGATAATCACAATCACCACTTAGGAAACAAATGATTTTCTCAATCAATTAAGCAAAGAATAAAAACAATTTATTCCATTAGTCATTAATTGATTTTCACATCCTCTAATTGATTGTACATACCTAATTTAGCATCATTCATTCCCGTTATTCTTCAATTACATGCTTGATTCAAGCATATGATTAGTCGCCTCCAATGTTGTATATAAACCCAAGCTTTGTACACTGTAAATGCAATTCTAATAAACTACTTGCTCATAATTGTGTCCTCACTTTATATGGTATCGATCGCCTTCGATCCTCAACGTCAAAGTTCAATCTCAAACATGACAAATCACGCCTTAGCCTTACCAAACACCACCGACTATTCCTCTATCATCTTTGTCAATCTATCCCAATGCAAAACGCTCACCACTACCAACTACACACAATGAGCATTCCAAATTCAATCTTTTCTAGAGGGACTCGAGCTTTTTCACTTCCTTGATGGCACACACCCATGTCCCGCCAAGACCATCACCACTAATGGCAAGACTGCACCTAACCCGCAATACTCAATTTGGTCGAGACAAGATCGTCTCCTTTTTGCCTCCCTCGTTGGCACTCTCGATAGCTCCATCGGTCCACTAGTTACCCAATCTAAAAACGCTCAAGAAGCATGGTCCACTCTCTCTTCTACCTTTGCCAATCCTTCTAGAGGCCACATACTCCAAATTAAGAACCGACTTGAATCAATCACAAAACGACTGGATCAATCAATAATTAACTATATGCACCAAATAAAAACGTGCACACTTGAACTCGCTGAATCGGTAAGCCCATGGACCCCAAGGACATCATTGCGAAGGTCCTCCGTGGTCTCGACTCTACTCATTATCGTTCTATAAAGGACACGGGGTTGAAGCCCGTGACACTCCGATCTCCTTTGACGCACTCCACGAGAAGTTAATCAATCACGACCTCCAACACCCAGAAACTACCTCGGTCACCCCGCTCCCCACCACAGCTTTTGCTGCCCAACATCTCCAGTCGCCACCAACAGAATCGCTATCCCTCCCGCACCATTGCGCCCACTCCACTGCCCAATTTTGACCCACATCACGCATCTTATCCTTTCAAGGAGGTCACCACCTGCCAATATTGTGGTTACAGAGGTCATACATTTCCCACCTGTCGGAACTTCAAAAAGGCCCATCCTTTCTTCACTCCCACACCGTATACTCGCCCGAATCGCTCCACCCGTCCCCAGGCTAATACCGTTATCGCATCTTCCCCATCTCCTAATTCCTGGCTGATTGACAGTGGGGCTACGCATCACATCTCCAGTGACCTCTCCAATCTTGTCTCACACCCACCGTGTGACGGTCCCGATGATGTGGTGATTGGCGTCGGATCCTCCCTCCCCATCGCCTATATAGGTTCATTTCACATCTTTTCTCTTCGTTTCTGCAATGTTCTTCACGTCCCGTCCATTTCGCAAAACATTTTGTTTCTTTCACAATTCTTCTTCGATAATAACGCTACACTTCCTACGCTATCTACATGGGACTATGCATCTCGGCCTCCAGTTACATCGTAATAATCCTCTACAACTACATGCCTTCAGCGACGCTGACTGGGAGGGGGATAAAGACGACTACGCCTCTACGTCTGGATACCTCGTCTATATTGGCGAAAATCCTATTGCTTGCGCATCAAAGAAACAAAAAGTGGTTGCTCGATCCTCCACGAAGCTGAGTTTTGAGCGGTGGCTGATGCAACATCAGAGATCATATAGGTCAAATCACTTCTCTCTGACGTAGGCATACGCTTCACATCCCCACCAACTGTGTACCGTGAAAATCTAAGCGCAACTCACTACTCTGCTAACCCTGTTTTTCATTCACGAATGAAACATGTAGCACTTGCTTTCCATTTTATCCGTGAACAGGTATAGGAAGGATCACTTCGAGTCACGCATATCAGTGGAAACGATCAATTCGCAGACGCCCTAACCAAACCTCTCCCACGAGCTCAATTCGAAACGCTAATATCCAAGATCAGACTTTTCAACGGACAGTCCGTCTTGCGAGGGAATATTAAGGAAACAAATGATTTCCTCAATCAATCAAGCAAAGAATAAAAGCAATTTATTCCATTAGTCGCTAATTAATTTTCACATCCTCTAATTGATTGTACATACCTAATTTAGCATCATTAATTCCCGTTATTCTTCAATCACATGCTTGATTCAAGCATATGATTAGTCTCCAATGTTGTATATAAAGCCAAGCTTTGTACTAGTGTAAATGCAATTCTAATAAACTACTTGTTCATACTTGTGTCCTAAGTGTCCTCACTATATAGGCACGACAGGTCATAACTAGACCTAGTTTTAAATTTCAAAAAATCTGCACCCTTCGTCCCAGTGAATTGTTAACGTTTGATATTTGAGAGTCTATACATGACACAATTAAACCTTATATTTTTGTAGATTATACAACTTTAATATATTGTACATGTAAGTGAACGGGTTATAATGACTTCCGTATAATAAGTTACTATGTATTTCTTCTTATACTCCTCCATTTCTCGCATTTCTTTTTGTATCAAAATTGAAATGTTAATAATTAACTGGGATGGAGGGACTACAAGCTAAGACTAATATGACATGACCTAGTTGGCATGATGGTTGCTAACAATATAAGATTAAATTTTATTATTAATAAAATAGCAAAACCAATTATAAAAAATCTTCAAAATTGAGTTGCACGATTGTCAGCCAGCAACAAAACTTAAGGTACGTGGGCTTTAGGGTGGATACGAAAGTCCCGGCGCTGTAAAATAGTCATGCTTAGCACGACATGACACAATAGCGTGATGGACCAAACATAATCCGCGGTAAGTTGATGGCTTGAATACGAAGCATAACGTAACTGATGACACGATAATATGACGTGACTCAATTTCATCATTACTTAATTTTATGTAAATTAATTTTCCTCAAGATCAATTCGAGTAATACGTCTAATCCGTCTATAAATTGTGGTTAGGATCCTCCAACTTGCCAGTGTATCAAAAATCAAAAACGTTGAAGGACCCATTACCATTTCTAGGTGTCATTTCTCTAAAGGATCGATAGTTATTGTGCAAAAAGTAATTTGATGTTAACATGATCGTACGTACAAGGGCCACACAACTACACAAGGCCTATGCCACGACATTAAAAGACGAGAGTGTAAACACTAAACAATAAATGTGTATGTCGTACTCATCTAAGTCACCTATACCACCATACCATACTACTTTTATGATGCGTACCTTAATATCTCTCACGTTCCCCATTACCTTTTTTTACGTCTTTTCACTTGTATTCGATTATTAAGTGGTCGTGTCAATCGTCAATAAATTATGAATTCGAAGTTAATTAGAAATCAAATTTGTCTTTACAAATCTTGTGAACTTGGAAAAGAAATATGAGTGTCGAATATGAGAATTTATCATCATGAGAATTGTCGATTTCAAAGACACTATCATGTGTTACGTAAAAATTGGAAATTTTAGATAAATTGAAATTATGATATTTGATGCCTAACAACTTTTAATATTCTAATTTAATACTCCCTCTGTCTCACTCAATTGCTAACATTTATTTTTTGCACAAAAAATAAAAAAAAGTGATTATGTCCAATTTGCCCTTTGTATTAATACATATTTTATTGTTAAAAATAGGAGAGAGAGTATATGGTGGGGTCAAATGAGTTGTAAAGTAGATGAAAATAGGGGTCTAATGATATTTTACTCAGATAAAGCTACCAAAAATAGAAAGTGGTAACAATTGACTTGTACATCCATAAATGAAAGTGTTAACAAATAATTGGGACAGATGGAGTAGATTACAGCTCTTACGAATTAAGATCAACCAAGCAATTCTGTTAAAATAATGTTTGCTATAGAAGTCTATAAATCCTCAAATAAGACGGTGACATTGTTAAATGTGATACAAAAATAGTTATAAAATCGTTGTACACTGTGTCATGTAAGCCTAACTAATATGGAAGTGATAGACCATTGGGCCACGTTATTGGATCACTGATAGTGTGATTTAGCCCAACTCATGAAAGCCAAATTTGAATATTATTCGACGCGAATAGTTTGGTCCGATTCTCGCTTCATGGACGATTACACCAGCAGAACTCTAATAACTAGGCCCAAAGCCCATTACCAATTTTAGAATTGGGCTTCATGAGAGTAATTTGTCAAATTAATAATTAGGCCCATGGGAATTAAGCATGAGGTCACCTCATCTCTTAATCATGAGATCAGGGTTCGATTCCCTCTGAGAATGGAGCAAATTTTTTGGTCAGCCATTTATCTCTTCGTGAGAGTAGCCGCGGTGAGAGGATTATATATGATTGTCGACAGTGGACACCCCGATTTAATAAAAAAAATAATTTGGCCCAAAGCCCATTACCAACACAATTGGATTCTTGACAAGTATATGAAACAATTTGGTCCAATTATTTTTCGGGTAACATTTTGATAAAAGATGAATCTAATTAATTGTGGAGTATATTGGTTTGGAGTGATGGTTGTTTATCTCGTCTTTTGTTTTTGGGGTTGAGAAGAGTACTTATCCAACTATTTATCTTTTGGAAGGATTGGAGTCGTTTTTTAAGGTAAAGACATAAATTGAACCAAAAGTAGTACGGAGTAACAAACTATTCTATATAATTTTATAGTTTTACTGACGTGTTCTTAAATTTGGATGAATCGATTTTGATTTGAAACAAATTTGAAAAAGATTGTTGATCATAATTTGGCCACTCCGTGCAAATCTCAATTTTAAAAATTTTGGACTTTTAATCTGTTGTTTTTGTTTTCTTTTTGTGTAACTACTTTTGGTATAAACAGTCGAATTTATAACTAAAAATTGCTCACTTACACAATCATTTAAAGAAAAAAATTTGATATTACATGATTATGATTATTTTATTTGTTTTGTTGATCCTTGTGTCAAAAAGGAAAAACATTAAGAAAAGTTTTTTTTTCCTAAAACCATCAAAACTTAAAATTTATCTAACAATTTATTTCGGTTAATACAAATTTTAACTGTATTAAAAAAACAATTATTTTCATGTAGGATGGACTCACAATTACTCCGTATATAGTTATGAGACATCTTACTTAAAAATGTACTAGTAATTTTGTATTTTTACTTAAATTTACTTACTCCGTAATAAATACGATGTAATCCCTCCTATTCTCTGAAACTCCTAAAAGCGTGCACATGTATACTTAATACAAAGTTTAAGAAAAAAAAAGTGAGCCAATTGATTTTGATAAACCAATAAAAATATGAAGGTTTGTTGGAATACCGAATATATGTCCACATGTGAGGTTGCCCCACATCGGTTATGGAGAAAAGAAATGTTCACTTTATATAGTCCAATGGTCCTCCTATTGCCAATTGGTTTTTGGCAATATAGATTTCCCTTGGACTTGTAAAGTGAGCTTTCCTCTCCATCCGGATATGGCCAGGTTCGTTTGCATTCTAACAAGATTACATGTAGATCATTTAGTTACATAAAAAAGGTGGAAGAATGAATCGGTGTTAGAGAGTATTTAAAAATAATTTTGGAACTCTAACCATTATTTTAAATTTTTGGTTGATATGATTTCTAATATGATATTAGAGCCATATGATTGGAGATCATGGGTTCGAATTTTACCGTCCTTCCATTTTAAGTAAAATAATGAGTATCTCTATTTTCAAGGGAGATGGACCGTAAAATTTGAGTAAAATTTGAGTGGGTTACGGGACGAGAATTTGCCAGAATAAATGGGGTCATAAGATCGAATCAAAAGGATCGCATCAGATCGGAGAGTATGGAGAAGAGTGAGAAGCTCACGTGTTTAGGTGAAGAAGACCTTGGTAAAGTGGGGTCCAATAAAGCTGTAAAGTCATGCAGTAAAAAAAGTTTTTTAACTTTTACACGCAATTCACTCCCCCCCCATCTTCATCAACAGTCAACATGCATTTTTTTATTTCCTCTATTTTGAAAAAAAGGATTATACAACCGGTTGTATTACAATCATTTTTGAGTTCTTGAGTATTTTAATAATATTTGTGAGTATTTTGTAAAAACTTGTAAACATTGCTCACAAAGTTTGTAAGAAAAATCATAAATTTTATAATAATGCTAAAAAAAGTGAAATCAGTTGTAATACAACTGGTTGTATGATCTTCGTATTGCTCTATTTTCCTTCTCTATACTCTCTAGTCTCTAGGTTAATATTGAGCTCCCAGTCAAACTATTAATTTAATTTGCAAATTTCTTTCTAATGTTTCGATTATTTGTTTATTTTCAATATTTAAAAAAAAAAATCTCAGAAAAAATACACCTACATAAAAAAAAGAAACGAATGAATGATATTCACTTAAAATAGAATAGGTCTATAAATGATCGGAATGAAAGGGATAGATAAATACTTTATTTTATACTCCCTCCATTCAAATCCAACTTCTGCATGATACTTTTTGACACTATTTAGGAGTTGAGAGAATTTTTGAAATTATCGACAATATGTAAGTGAAAATATAGTCATGTGTGATTTTGTTTGATTCGTCTTCTTAACTACAATATTAATATCAAATTTATATAATTTTTTATAATGTGCAACTAAATATATTAACGTTGCAAAACTCGCATTGACATGTGTGTCATGATGTCATGCACAAGTTGGAGTTGAATGTAGGGAGTATAATCATTAAAAAATAAGTACTTTATAAAAATGATTACGATGGTATCACCCTCGAATAAACTTAATCTTGCATTTCATAAAGGACTACATCATTCTAGAGAGTTGAAGAAACTAAGGAAAAAAAATCAAAAACTGTAAAAAGGTGATTGGTCATATCTTAGTAGAATAACACAACTAGCCTTAATGACTAAAAAACAGTCAATAGATCTCATGAAAGATCGTCTCATACTAAGTTAGTGTAAGACAAAAGCACAAATAAAATAAAAATCAAAGAAGAAAAAAAAACTTTGCAAAGCTTCAAATGAGACGGTCATATCTATATAAAATATAAAAAAGAAATTCATGAATGCATGCAACTATACATGGCATTATAAGCAATGCATAAAATTTCACCATTTGCCAATTCTAATACATTTAGGAAACCACATGTCTACCATAACATTAAATAAAAAGTTAAATGTTGAAAAATATTAATATTTGACACCCTTTAATATAACCTCTCTAATTTAATAACTTTTGACTTAATTAATGTTGGAATTACTTAGGAAGAGTTTGTTATGTTTGTGTTCGTTAGTTAGTTACACTTACTTTCTTCCTCCTCACTTTTCTTATATATACATGTAAATACACAACTCTTCATTCATTCATTCATTAATACAAATTACACACATTCTATTTACTCTCTGCATCAAACTCTCTCATTTTTGTTCTTCATTTTCTCATCATCAAACTAATCTTCATTCATCGTTAATCATGAAGATCAATGAAGAATTTCAATTCACTTATTTACCCAAAATAGAAATAGTAACGTATTCACTGATAGGGACCAATGCTGAAGTATCAGGACCTGATGTTATATCTACCCGTACTTTAAACCGGAAGATTGACTATGTATGGTTGTTACCTTATATTAAATGGAGTTAGTGTCGGAAATACTACAAATCTACAATACCTTTTGAGGCACTTAAAGGTGAACATCTTGATAACATGGGAAATATGGGCATAGATGTAGGAACGTCACTGACCTTTTTGCCCCCGAAATTATTCAATAGTCTTAAATCGGCCTTGGAGGAGATAATCAAAGGGAAGAAGGTTGAATATCATCAACAAACCAATTTGCATCTTTGCTATGAAACTAAGAATGGCGGAGCCGATCTTAATATCCCTAACATCACTGCACATTTCGCCGGTGGCGACTTGGTGCTTAAGCCATTAAATACATTTGTGTTAGTTGACGACAATGTATTGTGTCTTGCAATTGTCCCCACAAGAGCCCCTCAATATGGAATTTTAGGTAGTTTAGCTCGAATGAACATTTTGGTCGGATATGATACCGTGCAAAATAAGGTGTCTTTCAAGCCAACAGATTGCACCAAGGAAAAATTATAGAAAGATAAGCCATGCAAGATATCGTGGTCGAGCCGATATCAATCTATAAGCCGGAGTTTGAAGTTTGTTAGCATCAATGTGTCATTGAGCTACTATATGCTCAAAAATAAAAATAAAAATAATATAAAGGTCATTATAGCCAATTATTACTTTTGATTTCCTTGTTTTTAGTCTTTAACTAGTTTTATGACCCGTGCAATGCACGGACTTGTATTAACTTTTTTTAGCTTGACTTTCGGGAAAATATGTTAGTCCGAACTCACTTATACAAATTTTAACTTTTTTCAAACGAATAAATTTTTAGATTACTTTAGATGATGATTGAACTAAATAATGTGTTATTTAGCAAGAAATGAAATGAATGAAATTTCATTAAAAACCAATGTTATGAGCGACGTTCATCATAAATCAGAATTCTTTTAACATTACATAAACGATTTTGACTAATTTTCAAACCATTTTATAAATTTATATATGAAATATACCTAGGTTTATTTTATTTAATTTAACAAAGTATAACTTTTTAGCTGCTTTATTATAGTGCGCAAATATTTTTTTTTTTTATTAAATTTAGCAATATTTTAATCATAGAATTATCTATAATTCATTTGGTATACTTAAAGTATATTAAGTAATCTAAAAATTTATACATATTAAGTAAACTAAGTAAATAGATCCATACAAACACAAATGGTAAGCAAAGAAGGGTGAACTTATACATATTAGAAGAGAGCAGAAGGAAACTACACACTTCACTTATTGTACATTTATTTATACGGAGTAAAACATGAAAAGACTTGCATTGTCTTTATTCTTTAATATGCACAAGTAGTCCAAGTGGCACAAGGTCAATTATCGATTGATTATATATTTTAATTAATAATGAATCCAGGGTACAAAGCTCGTAACAATTCTTAAATTAGAAACAATAATTTAGAAACTTTGTGATTAATTTAACTACCATTCCATATCTCTTACGTTTCTTGTTGCTCGAAAATCTCTTCTTTTTTACATTAATATTGTCCATTAAGATTCACATACCCAATTCAATTTCACAAAGACTAGCATCAACCCCGTGAAACCTCACGGAGTCACGGGTTTTGTTTTTTGAATTGTATGCATCAAAAATTGTTGACGACGACCTTAGATTGATATTTAAATACTACTACGCAAAATGAATAATAACTTAATTAGAAAGTTATTTATAAATTACAGAGTAAATCTTAGTAGAAAATGTGATTTTAATAAATTAGTATGGAGTACTTCATACCAAAAATCTAAATTTAGTAAACCTTTTTAAGTAATTTCAGTTAAATTTTTATTCATTTAGCTAATCAAATCTATAGATTATAAATAACTCCTCATCTAGCAATATCATTTCGGTTCCGTAAGTTAATGGTTTTTGATTGTGAGTTACTTCTCCAATTTCGTATGAAACTAGCAATGGTTTCTTTGTACAGTACATTTGATTGTAAGTCTGATATTGTCTGAGTATTTTTTTTCATATATATATATACTATTCAATTTTGTGATGTATTAGTAAAGTTTATCAAGAATCTACATCTCTCCTATTATTCACGAATACTACTCTTAGGATTTTTTTGCTTAATTAGGCTTGATTTTAAGCTTATTATTTTAATTAGCCTCAATTTTTAACAAATTTCAACCAATGGTTCCACGTCACCCCTTTTATCATTTTTTTAAATTTATGTGCTAAGTCGCTCTCTGGGAAAGCGACTTAACCCAAAAAAAAAAAAAATCGGACTAAGTCGCAGTCCCAGACAGCGACTTACCCATATCTCCACAGCCCCCAACACTGCATGCTTCTGCCTTCTGATTTCAATCTTCGCGCTGTCCCAGACAGCGACTTAAACTAAGTCGCTGTCCCAGACAACGACTAAGACTAAGTCGCTGTCCCAAACTAACTCAAGTTGCATGGTAGGTGAAATTAGTGAAAATATAGATCTAGATTTGTGTTGTTTTTGTAAATTTGTAGTTGAAACTATATTATTTTTAGATTATTGGTTGTGTTTAGTTTGCATTATTAGTGAACCTAATTGTTAGAGTTGTGATTTGTAGTAGTGTGA
>JAUEKU010057598.1:0-13744 GCA_032274805.1 Gypsophila paniculata | reverse complement strand
CTAATATGAAGAGTCGGAGTAACATAAACTATACTACCTTGATTATACTGGCAAAGCTTTGCTTAAATTATGAGAATTACTAGCACATTGTAGATTTGTAGGTAAACTACAGTAAACCACTATACTTTAAATTCAAGCAATATGTTTAGTCCCTTAATTTCAGACTTAAAAATAGGCTAAGTAAGTGTGATTAGAGATTAACACTCCTTTAATTAAGCGGGAAATCCTAACTTGCTATTTAATCCAGCATCATAATTTGCATAATAATTACTCTTCGTCCCGCTCAATACGTTCCTATTACTTTGTAACTAAGGAAATGCAGGTGGTTGTTTAATACAACGATAAAATATGATTATCTAATCTAATTGCAAATTAATTTTTAGTTTTACATATAACAACTTACTAAAAATGAAAATAGTAACGTATTTACTGATACACCTCAAAATAGAAATAGTAGCGTATTCATGGTACGGAGGAGTAAGTAGTAATAATCAAAATATGGCGTATAATGCTTACGAAGTTGAGAAAGTGGATTCATAATGAAGAGAAAAAACACCATAAAACGCCGTCGTTTCGTATCATCCATCGAAACGCCGCCGTTTTGTTTCTTGTTTCACCGCGTATCATCGAGAAGGAGGGCGTTGTTGGGCTGGACAACTTCGGAGGTCATGACTAATGTGGATGGGTCATTGTTCAATGACCAACAATTACCTCGGCCCAATAATTCTCGAGTAGGTCTCCTGTGAGACCGTCTCACATCGTAAGACGTATTGTTTTTTAAACAAAATAAAAGAAACTACTTATCTCACTATCATCAATGTGAGAGGTCTCACAATAAATTTATTGTAAGACCGTCTTATCCAAGTATTTGTGTTCTCTTCATCTCAAGATTTTGTGATTATTTTTTAAAGTTTACGTAACATTAATTAATACACGAATTTTTGAGTGAAACAATCTTACAATAAAGTTATCGTAATATCGCTTAAAGGTAGTTATTGGATAGGTTCTTTTTTTATTGCTTGAAAACAGTAAGTTTCACGATGTGAGACGATCTCATAGAAAATCTATTATAGATAATAATAATTTAATTTTTTTAGTTTTTGGTAAAATTTTGTTTGCAAAATGAGTGTCTTATAATGCACGGTCTACCGCTGACAAAAGTGAAACATGAATTTACAAATGTATAAAATATGACCACATTTAGGCTGATTGTAAGTTTGTAACCATTATAAACAAAAATGTGACCATTTTTATATCTCTTAATTATGATCGCATTATATTCAATTATGATCACGATCAAATTAAATATGATCACATTTTATACACCAGAAAACCCTTCTAAAAATAAAAAAATATTAGACGATCTTTTATAAGACTTATATTTGCAAAATTAAGTATTAGTTGAGGTACATGGTGGTAATCAAGTGGCATACCGTATGGCCCATTATCCTACTGTTCATAAACTATTCTACTCGTGCAAAACTAGTACTCCATCCATTTAAGACCAAAAATTATATCAATTATTCGCAACTCAAGAGAAAATCGATTATTCTCGACAATGTATAAGAGTAAATATAGTCACGTGGGATCTTATTAGATTCGTCTCTATACTTACAATAATATTATCAAATTTTTAAATTTTCTATAATACAAAATTAAAGATATTTAATTTATAAATAGTATGTGATAAAGGCGAACGTAGTGTTTGGAGTTTAATGGAGGAAGTATTATACATTAAATATATATATACTACCTCGCATTCTAGTTTTTTTTAGTTTTATTTTAAATTTCCTTAACATTTTTATAAGGCTTTTATAAAACTCAAAAAATTTGCAAGAATACTCAAAAATTATAATGCAAAACTCAAAAACGTGGAAAATGATTTATTACATCAGATGGCTCGTGTTTGGGTAAACTTGTGACCGGACTATATTGTAGTCATTGTAATGCCGACTTTACGTTGATTTATGATAATTAATACTAATATTATTCTATTTTCAGAAAAAAGAAAAATGAAAAAGCCATAGAACAGCCGTGTCGTATATCATGTCATAGGACCCAGGGTGACCTTGAAGTCTTGAACATTATTATTATTGGGGTTACACAATGCATGTGAATTTTGTCACACCGTACCCCCTACTCACTCGTACATTATTTTTTGTATATTCGCAATTTCGCATGTATGTTCCTCTAATTATTTTTGTTTTTCAGCATGCATTGCTATTTGCTACCAGTCTATCATCTTATGGCCCGAAAATAGCGTAACATGCAACCCTGATGATGGATTGATGGATGTTAGAGGACATTGACATGATTGCCTACCGTACGTTATAAATAATATCGACGAGATAGAAAATTAATTGAAAAGGGAAATCACGGTATGATTCAATCTATACAATTTGTATGTATAGATAGATGATGAACATTAGAGGACACCGACATGATTGCCTACCGTACATTAGAAATAAAATCGACGAGAACAGACGAAATAGATAATTAATTGAAAAGAAAAATACGTTGTTCCAATCTATACAATTTGTACGTATCGATTTTAACACAACTAACATCCAAGTGTATATATGAGATGTATTATATTCCATTCAACTCCAACTTGTGCATGACACTTTTTGACACTATTTAAGGGTTGGGATAATCTTTGAAATTATCAACAATATATAAGTGAAAATATAATCATGTGTGATTATGTTTGATTCGTCTTCTTAAATACAAAAATTAATACTCCGTATAATTTTTTATAATGTGCTGCAAAACTCGCATTGGCATGTCTGTCTTGATGTCATGCACAAGTTGAAGTTGAATAGAGGGAGTACTTCACAATTTTGACATGAGCACGTATCAAGTATTGAACAAAAAATAATGGGGAACACGAGGTAAATCAAAAAATCGAAACGATTCAATAAATAAGATGGAAATCAAAAGTTGTTGAGAACCACTATGAAATTATTAATCGGATTTTAATTGATTGATTAGAGATTATGGTATGGTATAAACTATAACACAAATTCGCACTTAAGACGGATATATCCGTCTTAAGCTTACAACGGGTCAAGTATTTAGAATAAAATAAAAATAAAGTGCATTGAATAAAGCAAAAGACTTGTCTTATATACACAAGTGGAATAATATTTGAACCATTTTAACTTTAAGACGGATAATCCGTTTTAAGAGAGACTTACTCAAACTCCAAAACACGGTGAAGAAAATATAGGGCCGTCGCATCATTAAAGCATAGCCGAAGATCAGTCAGAAATCATAGGGCCCAATTCTCTCTTAAAATAAAATTTAACGGGTCAATTACACAATGAACTATGGGCCGTGTTAACAAAGTTGGTGAATCACTTATTCACTTCTTCGACTTGGCACCCTTTGTTATTTACTTACCGACGAAAATAATGAAATTATGAAAGTGAACATTTTTAAAAATTGGATTTGGGTTGGGTTTGTTATTAATTTCACGATAAGGCTTGTGAACGAATACCGAGTCAAATTTACATATATACTAGTCGTATATAGTATTTGAGAATGTGCGATTGGAATTTGTTGGTGAGTCTGTTTATGAATGGATCAGACTGATCAGTAAGTTGCTTAGAAGATTTTACAAAAAAAAGTTAATCCCTTCCTTCTACAATAAAAATTGATTTTTGAAATCACTATAACTTTTGATTTTTTAAAAAATTATTTACGATCAGTGGCATAGCTAGGTACGGAAGGCTGTGAGGTCTTTTAATATGTAAAAATAACAAAATTGACTTTAATGAGATTCGAACCAATTATTTCACTGTCTAAGGAAAAGGTAATTATTGTATTTCTGTGGGGTCTTAATTAGACCCCACACTCTTCAACGTGGCTCTGCCACTGTTTACGATGACAAAACACTAAAAAAGAGAGGTCAGCGAATATATTTTAAGAAATATTGAAAATTAAGTTAGCACATCACGAAATGTGAACATGACTTATATATATCTCGTGATTTACATACGTTACTAAACGGTATTAAAAGTATGAATTAGCGAAAGAGAATCCCAAAAATACATAGGTTCATGTTCCCGGATCCGGTTTCCTGACAAAGGTTACAGAAATTAATCCAAAAATATGCACACAAAACATAGGATTCTTATATAGACGTCACATTTTTTAATTGGCGTAACGTACTTATACTACCTACATTCTCCATTGGTGTTACACATAAGCTTATTTCATGCATATTGACACTTATATAATGTGAGTTATGTGACTCTATTATCGAAACTTTATAATATATTAATTTATTTAAATAGATTTAATAATAATACTCGTAAAGTGAATAATTACAGAAAACTTGTTGCTATGGAGATGTCGATTAGTAGGAGGACAATGCACGTGTGTGCTCATGCATGTTGTTTTCCCATGAAATTCCAAAAATTTAGATTGTATTTTCTATATATATTTGCTTTGTATTTATGTATGGCTCCTTTTAATGCAATGTTTGTAAGAATATTCGACTGCTAAATTTTAAAGCAAGGTGATCGAATCCAATAAATTGTCTTGAATCCGACTTTAAGAATAATTAATTCGTAATTTATCATATAGTTTAAGGTATAATCCAAATAATATAAATTGTTTGATAAAATGAATAATTTTCGATAATTTACAATTTGGTTGTTTTAGTAGAAGTGTATAGAGTACTAAGAGATGAATGTGAATACAATGTATCTAACTCCTTGGTTGATGTTATTTATGGAGATTTACGATTGATATATACTTTGTTGCTCGTTATTTAAAACTGTTGAGTAATGTTTAATAGAAAAAAATTGGAGAACAAGGGTTAGTTGATCAAGTGGAAGGAGCCCTTATTCCAATCGTAAAGTTGGGGGTTCGATTCTTATTAGCGCATTCGTGCATACTTCTTCATTCGAAAGTTCTTTCAACAAAAAAATGTTTAATAGAAAAAACTAAAAAGTAGTCATGTAAATATCTCCTTTGAAAAAAAAAAAATAATTTAAATAGTTGTATACTTTGTATTAAAATATAATATAATCAAATGAGACCGTTATATACATATGGTGTGTTAGGTTAATAGTAACTAAATGTGACTAATGTTTCTTGGGATCATCAAGTAAATTACGATTATTTTCAACCCTATAAAAATGACTTTATATTTTCACTAAATAATAAGAAATAATCAAAATGATCATTATATTAGTCATATTTTAATCATAAATAATCAATTATATGCAAACAACCGTCTCATACAGCTCAACATAAGTTTTTGTTGATCCCAACCCCACAATCCCAAGCCCCTTTTAATCATAACCCTAAACCACAAAAGATTAAACTCACTAGTCACCGCATTACTCAATGACCACATACATACTTATAGTACAGATCCCACAATTAATTAATTAATTAATTACCTTAATTAAGCCCTTAAAAATTCTTTAAACACCGCCCAAACTATTCCACATCATAACTCATAACATGCTATTATTATTGCTATACATACTGATCTTCTCTTCACCTACCTATCTTTCTACACAAAAAAAAAAGCCTAAATTTTAATTAACCACAACAACAATGGCTAATAACATTAGCATAACATCTCATCTTAAATCATTCTTTTTTTATCTTCTTTTTATAATTCTTCATCTTGGTTGCTTCACTTGTTTCTCATCAAAAAATAACAACAATATTAATATTAATAACAATAACAATTATGTTCCTACAAAAAAGAAGAGAAAATCATACACAAGTTTTAGTAACATTAATATTTCTTCTTCATGGTCTTACATTAAGAAAGTGTTCACTTCTAAAAACGATACGAGTGCAACCTTAACACGTCCTACGACTCCAACCAACACGACTACGACTACGACTACGACTACGACCTCGTTTTGTTCCCCGAGGTCGTCACATTACTCGGGTGTCCTACCCGTTCAAGATATGGACATCTACCCGAGGAAGAGACGGGCCGGGTCAAGGTCAGAATACGAGTCTTCATTATACGAAAACCCGCTTTTGCCCCTTAGGAATGATATTTACCCGTGCCCTTCGTGTGGGGAGATATTTATGAAGCCGAGCTTACTAGAACAACACCAAGTGACTAAACACGCGGTTTCGGAGCTCCGAGACGGCGATTCGGGTAAGAATATCGTATGGATCATTTTTAAAACGGGTTGGAAGACGGAAAATGAACAAAAGTTTCCTAAGATACATAGGATTTTGAAGATTCATAACGGTCAAAAGATACTCTCGAAATTCGAGGAGTATCGTGAGACGGTCAAAGTCAAGGCCAAAGCCGCGCGAAACGAGAACGGGCCCGTTTCGCGCCGTAATGAGAGGTGCATTGCGGACGGTAATGAGTTACTAAGGTTTCATTGTACGACATTTGTATGTAATTTGGGCCAAAATGGTAATTCTAGTGTTTGTACTCAAAATTATTGTAGTGCGTGTGGGATTATTCGGGTCGGGTTCTCGCCCAAATTGGACGGGATCTCGACCCTCTCGTCTAGCTGGCGGGCCCACACGTCGATTCCTGGTGACGTGGAGGATGATTTTGCGTTTATGAATGTGAAGAGGGCCATGTTGGTGTGTCGGGTTATTGCGGGTCGGGTTGGGTGTGACTCAATGATGACTGAAGTGGATAAGGAGGATCAGGGTTTTGACTCGCTTGTGGGTCGAGGTGGTTTGGGTCAGGTCAAGTCGGATGATGATGAGTTGCTTGTGTTTAACCCGAGGGCCGTGTTGCCTTGTTTTGTCATAGTATATTCGGTTTAAATTTGAGTTTGAGTCGGATCAGGTTGAGTTGAGGTTAATCGGGTCGAGTTTAGTTGAGTAGAAGTTTAGAAAGCATCGGATGCTCAAATGGTTTAACGGCCCAGTTATGGTATCACGTGGAGGACACGTGATGCCATATAATGTTGGTAAATGGTGATATTTGAGTGTTTTTTCTTGTTGAAACTTGGTGGACAATTACTAAAAAAATGTAACTCTATATGGTTGTAACTTCTACTACTTTGTAACTTGTAAATATTTTTACTACGTATATCTGGATTATAGAGAGACAGACGAATTATGTTTGTGTTTTGTTTAGATAAATATGCGATTTTGTCTAAGAAGTAATGTCATACTCTATTATGTTATATATATGTCCTTGTGTATTTTTCTTTTGTTAAATTCATGGTACTAATATTACGACAAAAGATTTTATCTCAAATTTCTCATTGTGTTTGTTGTTCATAGTGCATTGACGTTGCATTATCGAACATGGACTATCTTGAGCTAGTTTAGTGACACATACGGAGTGATGCAACATTAAAATAATTAATAAGCCTCAACCATCAAGTTAGGGTTTCGGTTGAGATGATTCAATTTGATATTAGAGCCTGCACAAGGTCCAAATTGAAATTCACATGGTACTTCAAGCCCACAACCTCTTGCGTGAGGGTTTTATTGGCATAAGAACCATCAACGAATCTTATTTTTCTTCCGTTGGTCAAATGTATCCACAAAACATTCATACTTCTCTTTTCGTCAAACACTTAACGTTGAAGCCGAATCTATTGTCCATATATATAATATGTCCCAAGTTTCCTAGCAAAAGAATTAGCTTAGCTAGATAGAGCACATAGTGATGAATATGAACTAATTCAACCTTCCAAAGTTACAACACATAGATTGATTATTTGATTACATCAAAGGTGAGAATGTCCAACGAAATTGGGAATAAAAAGCTTAACTTTGAAGCTGTAGTAGTGAATAAATAAGTGAAGAATAAAATTAACAAGTGCAAGACTGAGTCATTCACGTTAGTTGTACAACTGAATTATTGCACTTTTAAAGTGACCCTTTAAAGAGGGTCCAACCTTAATTTATCAACTGCCCAACATTGCAAAAAAAAAGCACCCTAAATCAACGCTAATTAGTAATTACTAACACTCCTAGGGTCCTTTTGTATCATTATTTCTCCTACATCTCTTACTTTGTCTAGCAAAAAGTAGGGAACTCGAGCGTGATTTTTCGTATGCTATGTAAGTGCTTGACCGTCTCAAGCCTGCATTTTTCATTGCTTCAGCTCCCCTTTATGTTTTTGCTTCTTTGTCGCCTTAATCTCAATCATTGTTGAATTTATCTACGCGTGACTGAATTGTGCTTAGACATTTAGTTGAGATGATTCTAATAAGATGTTGTACAAGCAGAGTTTCGACATTATTCACTCTATAAGCCCACGATCTTCCACGTTAAGAATATACTGATATAAGAGCCACTTGTTGGACTCTAATCATCAACTTAAACTTTTAAGTTCCAAATCATTTTATACGATCAACTTTAGTTAATTAGTTTTGTGACCATGACTTAAAACACGCCCCAATTAGAAAACAATGCAATGAAAAGAGTTCCCCACAAGGGCTGAGGCCCACAAATGAAGCTTCCACTAATTGGGCCATTTCAGCCCTACGGACATTCTTTTGTCAAAAGCAGTTGGATGGTCCGGTCAGCTGCTTTTCCGTGAATTGGTCTGGACTCTCTACTCATGAGTCATGGTCAATTGGTCAGCGACCCACCCACTTAATCTTCGAAAAGACGAAAAAAAAAGGTCGAAGTGGACTTGCATTGCGGATCATCGGGCGGGCATGATTTAAGTACGGCATGATACAGGCACGACGATTGACCTTGGTTTATGAAAATTTACAAATCTAATA
Source organism: Gypsophila paniculata (assembly GCA_032274805.1). Taxonomy (NCBI): domain Eukaryota; kingdom Viridiplantae; phylum Streptophyta; class Magnoliopsida; order Caryophyllales; family Caryophyllaceae; genus Gypsophila; species Gypsophila paniculata. The sequence goes on along the minus strand of JAUEKU010057598.1, from coordinate 5,045 downwards.
TGACTAGGAACAAAGGTCTAGTCGGGCCACGGTAACTTATACAAGAAAAACAAAATCACGAAAAAAAAAAAAAACGTTTAGAATGAAAAACACGGATGGTTGGAAAGGAGTCGAAGGACTCAATGAGACTATAACACGACTTTTAGTATGGAATGAAGGACACATTAAACCAAGCCCAAAGTGGGACAAATTGGAGAAGTGAACAAGCGGTTCAACTTACGATATGACACGACTCAGTTCTTCCCTTTCGCCCATTACCCACGTAAACATATCCATACCCAAGTCCATGCCCACACCCATACCCATACCCACTCTAACTATACGAATACGGTACACGATACACGTGTTCTCGGTCGGCCCACCGACATCCCTTCTACTAGTTATGGACCAAACACCGACATGTGTCCAAAAAGAGGCCGAATAAGGATTAATTGTCCACTTCAACTCACAAACAAACATTCAAATTGGCCCCAAAAAACAACACCAGATTTAGATTTCGCAGACCCATCACTCACTTCTTTTGTCATTGAAAGCACAGGTGAGAAATGCATTCATCCAAAACTTTAAAAAATGGGATCCACAAATTCCACGTCGATACACGATTCGACGACACAGTTAGTCTCCTCTTAAGGTCGCCTATCATTCGTCGTGTCGGTATTTTTAATGCGCTTTCTCGTATAAATGCAAGTATGAAAGTTTTCGACGAAATGAGAGCGTAAATTTGTAGCTTACGTTTTAGGATAGACAGTTAGTGATGCACAGAGGAAAACAAGTCAGGACCTCTAACTGAATATCCAATGTCGCCGCTGAATTATCCGCTGAGCCTGTCAGTAACTTTTAGGCCTTTCTCGATTCTCGTCTTTGTCGAACTTATCTATGCTAAAAACGTGTAAGAATTGAATCAATCTCGATCGTTTCAGTCAATGCCTTCACAGAGATGTAACTACACTTCCAATTTTTTCGACTGTAGCGACATTCCTCGTTAATGCTATTCATATCCTCATCTGTAGTATTTACTGGATGTCCATTCATATCGATTGCAGGCCTTTTTGATACGGAGTACTTTTCGTAAAAGCTAAGATGTCGTAAATCATTAACACTATCCCAGTGTCACATTCGGCTACAAATAAAGAGTAGGAGAGAGTACGAGATGTCGAGATCAGAAGGCTGACAGTTTATCCCCACTGGTTACGACACAGCAGTAAGTCCTTTCTAATACGAGTATTTTCCTTTCAAAGAACGATGCTGTTATATTGATTATATCAGGAAGTGGCTAATTAGCCTTATCATAGAAAAACAATACTTGAATGAAACACGAACAATAATTAGATGTTACAAAAAGGTAGACACAAAATTACGAAGGTGTGATATCAATATGCGAGGTCTCTTCCCACGTGTGTGAGCGAATTGTTGATCAACGGCGGTTGACAGCGCCACATGATCGTCTAATCTCTCCTTGCTTTCCAGTAAGAACGCCGATTCTTCCCATCTTGATCATAGCTTGATCAAATTTGTCGAGAAAGTAACCGTCATTACTGTAGGCTAGCTTGTTCACAATGCTGTTAGTTAGTGGAGAGCGGGCTATGTTGGTATCAATCTCGAGAATGCCTCTGTTTGCAATTATTTGCTTGTAATAGCCATTGTCCATTCTATAGGAGCTCTTTGGTGTTTGATCTAGGAATGTTACTCCGTTGATCTTACTTTGTCGTGGGCATGTGTTCTTCAGAGTCTTTAGTAAGGCAGGGTTCATTCTTGCGTCTGACTTACCGGTGCTGTGGAAATTGTACAGACGGTCCTGAAACTTGTCACAGTGTACATTTCCGACAGTATGTCCTCCTGTGAAATAAGGTTTGATGAATTGATCAGAAAAATTAATTTGTAGGGAAATGATAAAGTATGGATGCCAAAAATGTTGTCGTGTTTAGCGTACCTAGAAGAACGACAAAGTCCTCCTTAGTTAGTCCTCTAGAATTAAAGAGTTGGACAGCCTTTTGCACCGGCATGCTCACTGATGGAAGGTTTGCCAGGGCTTCACTTTCGCTAGAAACTCGCCCATCTCGTCTTCCAGTCTCTGCCTTGTACCATTTGCCTCCAGACTGTTTTTTCAAAAAAAAGAAAGACGATAAAGGATAGGTAGTAAATCATAATTGCTTTGGGATATAAGAATTGCAAATAATTCAGTGAGTAAGCTTGTTTTGGGAATTTCGGCAATAACTTGTTAAGAGTAATGCACATTGCTTACCAAAGACACGGCTGATCTAGCAGCGAGAATTAGGATATCTGAACAAGAGACAACTCCTGGACAAACGCTTTCCAAGACATCTTTAGCTGCATCTATAACTGCGAACCCTCGTAGGCTTAGATTTGGGGAGGCTGTTCTCTCTGTTTTTGGACCTTCGAGCAAGACTGATGCATCACATCCCTACATACCGATACAAAAATAATGTCACACAACTATGACAAAACTTACATAACCTGCCATAACAAAAGCATAGTTAAATCGAGCTAACTTACCCTCACGATACAGTCATGGAACTGTAATCGAATGAGATAACCAACAGTATTACGATCTTTAGCAGCATAGGCCTTAACGACATCGAAAACAATCTCTTCAACATTGTGTTTGCCACATTTTCCTGCATAGTAGCCAACCTTCAAATTTCCATAACATTGGCTGATCAAAGTCATTAGAATGACACCTATGGCAAAGTTGCCTAAAGATGAGTTAAACTTCATCATTTTTCTTTTGTTGTTTATACTATTTCAAAGATAAGATATGTATATACTCGTATTTCGTATATGTTTGATGTTTATGAGTTGATGAAAATTTATGAGCAAACTCACCATTATTTATAGTGTTGCTAGATATTGCACAATCAATCATGTAGCAGCTGTTTTCATGTGACTTTATCTTAGTTTTTGCTTGAATACACACAAGAGGCACATATAATAATGTTTGACAAAATTCTATAATTAGTGCAGGCCTATATGACATACTCCATATTAATTAATGGGTGGATAGTATATCATCTAGCCTATGGTTTCAAATCAAAGGCCGTGACACCGAAGCACGACCCTTTCACAAAGGTTCTGAAGATCATTGCGAATTGCGATTGTGTTTCATTTTGAAGTGATATCGGCTGAATTTAGGGAATTCAAGTTGCAACAGTCGATATTTCAACCACGACCAATACCGAGATTTAATACTATGATCTTATCTTCTAGGTACAAAAAAAGACTTGTCCTTTATTTTCACATAATATTGTTGAGCAATAATGCATCAGCTGGATATGGCCATTTCTTAGCTTGCTAGAGTACAAGAGGGCACATATAATAGTCTCTATATGATTGTCAAATGTGCCACTAATGGTAAGTTAAGACATATTAGTGGCTAATGATTATTAACTTATTGGTGGTTACGATGATAATTCGGTATGATTAATACAGAAATGCCTTCTGACTTGAGAATTTGTGCAGTAACTGATCATTACTTTGATAATTGAGGGTTGACCTAGCTTTGGTAGTCTAGTTTTTACACATTAGTATTTGCATCTCATTCAGCTGTCTAATGATGAAATTTTGATGGATGAATTGACTATCTAATTTGGCCGAACTTAGTGAGATTAGGCCGCGAAGGCATGTACAGCGACTGTGAGTCTGTGACCGATGCCTAGATCTAATAATACTATGTTCACGAACCATAAAAGTATACAGTCAGCTTTCTGGTGGATTTCTTAAACAAGACGTCTCGCTGTTTTGACAGTTATTCTTAATCATATTTTCTATAGCTATCGGGTTGATGATAATTCAGGATCCATATGCACTGCAGATGCTGTTGCAAAAGTTATCTTTTACTCGGGTTAAGACCTATAGTACTTCGACAATTCACTTTAAAAGACGACTTAGGGTTTAGGGTTTAGGGTTTAGGACCGACTTCGCAGCACACTGGGACGGTCACAACTTGCTATTGGACCCCAGTAGTCACTTGTCTTACTGAGTGACTCATGGCTTGGTATTGTTTCTGTGTTTTGTTTTTGTTTTGTTGTTTGGTTTTGTACTGTTTTATTGTACAGGTTTTGTATTGTTTTATAGGTCCTCGAGTTTTGTTTTGCAGGAACCCAGTGGACTAATGCTGAATTCAGGAGGGGATGTTGTTTATGCTTTCTGCACTTTAGTTTTTGAGAGAATGTAATATAACTCCAATAACTCTAACACACGAGTCATACACTATGACTCTGTATTCTGATCCTTGTATTCCGAGTTTGTTTTATATTTAATAACACTGTTGAGACTTAATTATGATTCCGATATAGTTAATTAAAGTCACGAAAAACAGGGTTGTTACACGGTGCACTCCCCTGATCAATGCGGTTCGGCCGAACCGCGTCTCGGCACTACTTGATCAGCAGACCAAGTGCAGAAGCAGACCAGTCGTACATACCCATCGCGCCCCAGTCGATCCGGTGTACCAGAAGACTAGTGGTGACTCTCTCGCCTTTGTCACCAAAGTAAGTGGCACCCAGAAACCACCATAGCCAAAGACGAGCATTCTGCTCGTCGATGCTCTCTGAAGGTGGTACTTTGCCTTTTCCAGCAAAGTAATCTACGAGCACACCCGTCTTGATAAAAAAATGGGGACTTCTACTTCCCTTGTGGCGCCTTCAACCCCCTACCGATCGCGTTCAAGACGACCTCGTCCTCAATGTTCGGGGGATGGTGGTCGTCGTGTCCTAGTAGCGGTCCATGAACGCCCTCAACACCACCAAATTTGTCTGGGCCTCCTTCTTGGCAATCTCCGCCCAACATGCAACCAGTGGCCCAAAGGTACTCTCAGCCAACAGACTCCTAGCTCCCTCTGTCAGCACGTCGTTGTAGGCCCAAAAGCAAGAGGAGTAACCCGAAAAAGTCCTCATCTTGCCAAGCCTCTGCAAAATAAAAAACAGCACAACAATGCAATCTTACGAAAACCACCGAAAACTGGAACGAACTTGTCTTTAGACCCACTCTAAAAGTATTATTTTGGGTCAAACTTGTGCTTGATTCGT
>JAUEKU010057487.1:0-13744 GCA_032274805.1 Gypsophila paniculata | reverse complement strand
TGAGAACAACCTTTCGAAATTGTAGTCACAACTTCTTTGCTTTACTCGAAAATGCTCAAATAAAGACAATGATTTTTGTATGAAAATTCTTGCTTGATTGATGATTAATTCTCCCGAAAATACATGACTTATAAAGCCAAATACATAGGATGCTAATTTAGCAATTAAAACCAAATTCAAAGCTAATTAAGACTAGAACTTAAAGCTAATAAAAACAACAATAATTGGCACTAATTGGCCTTATTCAAACAACAACAATAACGGCTAAAAGGCTTAATGAGCTTCTTCATTTGCCTAATTAATTGACTTAATTGAGTAGCCAATTAATTAGGACAACACCCTTTGACTCTCCTTTGATGAGCTCCTTCATGTCCTTTGCTTCACTTGTGCTTGTATCAATGATCAACTCCTCTTGTGACTCCATACTTGCATCACATTCAAAAACTTTAAATTGCAAGGAATTTTACATAAATCCCGGATTTAAATTTCTTCGTTGTTATGGTGACGTGAACTCTAATACAATCAAAATTTAATTTCATCAAAATTGCATAGCTTGTTAGATGATTTTTTTACTATAAGGTATCGATCACTTGGTTTTAAATCTGATATGGTAAAAGGTGAATTTAGCATTTGTTCAAAATGAGCTTACCAAACACCCGTAAAGACGCAAAAATTTAATTTGTACCTTAAATCCTTTTTTGCATAAATAAATACTCTGTATAATTTAATGAGACTATTGTGTATGTGTTCAAAAGACTGTATAACGCTTACATGCGGTTATTATAATAATTGTTGGACAATGATTAATAAATCAAATTACTATAGGAATTTAGAAATAGTCACAATAGTTTTACTCAATTATTTATGAGCAAGTCTTTCCTAAGACGTGTAGATCCGTCTTAAGGTTAAAACGGTTCAAATATGTTAATAAGACAAAAATGAAATGTCTAAAAAATATCAAGATGTTTGTCGTCGTCCTATCTATATAAGTGAGTATTATTTGACCCGTTTAAAGTAAAGACGGATAATCCGTCATAAATGAGAATTTGACATAACTGTAGACTAAAATGTCCAACAATAAATAAAGTTTAATGTATAAGTCATGGAGTAACATAATAATAATATATAGTACGGAGTACATAATTAGGCACATAAAGGGCCATTACAAAGCTTTGAACATAATAAGTTATTCAAACATGACACTTACATAACGTAATTAGTACGTTACGTTAATTATAATAAAAGTTTATAGTAAGACGGTCTTAATTAGACATCAATCGGTCTAATTAGTGTTCATTTGCAGCAGCTGCAGTCGGCACATCCGCAGCCAGCGCCGCAGTTGCAACCGTTACCACAACCGCAACCTTCCATGGCCATGCCATCATCATACCTACAAATTAACCAAAATTATTATTAGAGATATATATCGCTTTGTTAATGATTTTGTTATAAAAAGACTTGAAGTACTTGTTTGATTTATTTATTTCTTTACATTTACACTCGAAGTTATAATAAAAAAAAAGAAGAAGTAGAAATACAGAAATAAATGAATCAGAGAAAGTCGAGACTCAGTTACGTACTCATGGTTCTCGGTCATGGTGAAAGTGTACTGGTTTCCCTTGCTGCAAGATCATAATTTAGATTATAAAATTATTAGCAATGCAAACCAATCAATGTTATTAATGAATAAATTATAAATCTTATTTAAAACACTTATGCTAATTAATAAATCTCAAAATTCATAAGTGTGATAGGGTAATACCGAAAAATCTCGTAATATAACAATTAATACAGCAAACACGAGTTATTATACATCAAACAGGTCACGTAATACAACCAAAAATTCAAATGACACCGTCTTATATCGCATAGTACATCAAACACGTACGAGTTATCTTGAGTATAATTCTTATGCATAGGCGATAACTAGGACGATTACTACACGTACTAATCACATAATACACCAAAAATTCAAATGACACCGTTGTACGTGACGACCCTAAATCAAATTTAACATTTATATTATAAAGGCTACGTAATTAATGTGTGATGTCTCAATATATGCATATAACTGCCTCACACGAGATTAACTATTAGATATTGAAAAACGATCAAACACGACACTTACACACAGTTGGTCTTGTCACCACAGTCGCAGTTTCCGCAGGTGTTCGACATTGTTGATGATGTGAAAGATCAAATAAACACGAAGAAGATTGTTAGTTGTTTTTTGGAGTTTGTATGTTGAACTTGTTATGAATTTTAAGAATGCAACATTGTAGGGTATTTATAGGGTGATCATAGAACAAAGTACTCCCTTCCTTCAAGTCCATTTTGCACACTTCTTTTTTGACACTATTCATGAGCTTAGAGAAATCTTCGATATTCTGGGCAATATATAAGTGAAAATATAGTCATCTGTGATTTTGTTTTATTCATCTTCTTAAATACAATATTAATATATCAAATTTTTATATTTTTTTTATAAAGGGTAACTATAGATATTATCATTGCAAAATATGTCTCGACAAATATAAAAATGCATATGCACAAAACAGAGTTGAATGGAAAGAGTAGTTTATTACTATATTTTTCAATTAAGAGCATCATTTGGTGCTTCTTGTGTCATTGTTGTCCATACATGTGCCTTTCAACAAGTGCATACCATCCAAATGGAATAAAGAAGTTTTAGGGCTTTTGTCCAACTTGTTGAAATTTTGATGCTTATTCATTCAATAAGTAAAGTCTCCCTTAAAATAGATAATTCGTCTAAACAATAATGTTGATCAAGTATTATCCCATTTATGTATATAAGACAAGTATTTTATTTTTCCCTATGTGTTTTTGCTTTTGTTTCATTCACACTACTTGTTCCATCTTAAGTTTAAGACGGATACATCTGTCTTAAATGAGAATTTGTGTGTTTGATCATATTCTGTTCGATCCACTTATGTTCTACGTTCTTATCTTTGAAACGATTCATTAATTAATTGTCTTTTCATTTCTGGATATATTTTATATGCTAAAATTCACTTTAAAAATTTTCCGCCACAAAAATAGTCATAAAAATAAAAGTAAAGAACTAAGTGAATTAGATAAATAGAGTGCATAAAATTGAATTCATTTAATCTTGTAAAGTTGAAGTTAAGCTATGTAGTTATAGTATATTAGTATTAGTACAACTTTTGATATAAGCGCCATGGATGGTTGAGGAGTCAATGATTTTAATACTAATGCACCCATTAAACAACGTAGGGGTCGAGGAAAAAGACTCAAGTAGGGGTCAAGCACTTTGGATAAAGTCTAACGTACAAAGCTGAGGTTGTTTCACGCTAATATAGTATAACGTAATCTGTTCTATTCATTTGAAATACAATTAACATTAAAAATCGAGCTACCAAATTATACAGGATTAGAAGTCCCACAATAATATTATCCACCTTCGTTCTCACATGTACAGAGTATATTTGTAAACAATAAAATAATTTTTTTTTTCATCATTCATTTCTCATAAACATAGTCTCCCTTCATTCAACTCCTCCGTAGTCCATACCTAATCTACACTCATTTCGCTCAATTAATCCCATTAACTTTCTTTTCCTCATAGAAAAAATCAAACAAAATTGATTCACCGAAATGAAGAGATGAATATATACTTGACCGCTTTTATTTATCATCAATGTCATCAAAATGTATACTCCATATTAATATATACGAAGTAGATTTATATGAGAAAAATTGTTGAAATCAAAATTTGAATCGAGATTAAAACAACTTCAAGTTGAGCTTGGTTAATAGCTTATGATGCAAAACATTAAATCTCGGGCTTAACTGAAAATGGTTCATGCATCATTTTGAATAAATTAAAAATTGACATTTTAATTCGAGCCCTTTAATAAATTAAACTACACTTTTCGATCCAAATCGTAGTAAGTTCCATTCAACCAGAACTATCTAAATTTCTTGTAACGTAACCCTCTAGTGACTGGTCTCTTAAAAGAAAGAATTTCAATACGTCAAGTCGTCAATGCACACCCTTTATTCTTGTCAATTTGCATGAAAACTTTAAAAATTGGAATCAGAATTTGTGATTGGAAGAAAGAACATGAACACATTCGGATGAAGTACAACCAAAATTGAAAACCTCTCAATTTTTTTCATTTTACTGCTGTAAAACTCGTTCCCACTGCAATTGATTGGTACGTACTGGATAAAAAACCCCAAATTTGTGCAATAGACTACAAACCACATACTAAATAGTTATTCTCTTTTTACGTTAGAGATCTTTCATCTTAATAAAGTCGTTATCGAGTCGACTTTACAATCATTTCTTTCCGTTATGTAGCTCATTTAGTAAGAAAATAAATATATTGTTATATGCATACACGTTACAACCTCTTATCCAAAACCGATTTTTAAGCTACGTCTACAAAAACCATAATTAGGCTTACTGATCGTCAATTAGTATGACCTCCCTTACCCGATGTTTAAATATTCCACAACTGCGGGCCTCCCTTACCCGATGTTTAAATATTCCACTTGAAAGGGAGGGGTGGTGAGATTCGAACCAGTGACCTCTTGGTCATTCTGACTCTGATACCATGTCAAGTGACCATCTCAACCAAAACCTTAAGGTGATGGTTGGAGTCCCAAGATCGCTTTTATACACTCTAACAAAGCGTAAAAACATATAACCTCCCTGATCACCAAAAAGACTAGTGAGTGAAGGAATCAGAAAAAAGCTGTGTAAGAAGACATTGACTGCGGAAACCAGTCTGATACAGAGAGGTGAATCAGAATCGGCCAATATCGTGAAGGCAGTCGTAGAAATGAGTTATGTCGATCTTTTCATTTCCTGAATAAATGGCCTCGGATTTGACACCTTGCGCACCTTGAGCTGCCATCTCGATTACCATGTTCAATTTCTTGATCGGTATCTGCCAAGATTCAAAACTCAAATCATAAGCTGATCCCCAAATATGTATTTCGTAAACTGTCATGAATCATTGTCTAATTGGGATACCCTAAGGCAGCGTATGTGGGAAATCGGATGAAAATTGTGTTGAAAATGCAATTAGGATGTTACAAAATGACACATAATGAAGTTTGTATTGAGAGTCACATCGACAGACTACTACGGAACAATAATGAACGCAGAAATAACTTATAGCTCGAATGCAAAATGAGTAGTTCATATGTTTTAATCTAATTCTATCGAATTGAGATGGGGGTACTATAAACGTCAGGTCACAAGGTTCCGTACATGGGCCTATGGGGCTATGAATGAGTTTAGACAACGTGAGCACACTGTGCTGTGCGGCTGACCAGTTCGGCTCGCAACCATGTCGTATGTTATGTACTTATTAGCATTACAGTATATATATTTGCTCTCCTTCGTTTGTTTGTTTGTTTGTTTTTTGCTCTATCATTTGAAGGAGAGTTGTGTATACTATGGTGGGCGACCTCCAAGTAGGGTACACTACCATGTCGATGGCCAATTCAATTTGGAGTCAGTCCTCGCCAAACTAAAGGAAGCGGTATGATAAAACTTTTCTATTGTTTCGCATTGTACGACTGCTATCGTAGTTATCTCAATATGATAAAAAATGCATATACAGCAAGGTGTAAGTTCTGTCGTTGGGAACTGTGGACTGTAACGAGTTTACGACGTTGTTGAGTTAAATCGTAGGCCAAATTTGAACTTATATGACCTTGAAAGGGTAAACATGTTTGTGTAGCATTGATATATACCTAGCCCAACCATTGAACGATCTGTGTTCCCAATAAATGTTACTTTACGAGTCAACTACAGGTCTAAACTAAATTCTTGTTTAACATTGTTATTGTCCGAATTAGGGTTTCAACTTCTTACTGTGACGGAGTTATACAGGTTTCAAAGTCATTTTACTGGGGTTTTAAGACAATGTCGACTGCACTCATGGTAAACACAATTGAAATCAGGCCATGACGACTGATTACGGATGAAGACAAAACCCGATGCAGAGTACCATGCCTGTAAGGCTGTAATTGCAGTAATTCAGTAATCGAAATTTTATCTCAGCCATCAGTAACTGATGCATAACACTAGAAGAGAAGAACAAAAAAAGTCTAAACAATTGTAGATATTGAATAGAAATCATGCAGAAAAATCATATCATGTACATTAACACCAAAGCTCAATATCATGTCTGATGTATGTAGCATTTTACAAGTTTCACCTTTACATGACATATTGACATCCACCTCGTTCTCGACTTCTCGTATATAAATAATAAACTTCACTATTACAAGCTCCAAATCTTAGTGCCTTAAATTAAAATGCTCATATTCGATATAAAAACCATGTACATGAAACTTCAAGTGAAGCACAAACTAATAAGTGGAAAACGGTGAAATATGAACGAGGATGCACAATCGGGAACCATGTACATTGATGATATACAGCTGTTGTGCTTGAGAATGGTCCACTGCACAAGGACTTCACAGAAAGAAAATGGAAACAGGCGTGTGAATACGTGATCAATGAAAGGTATTCGACATACCGAGGATTATGATGTCTTGGATGATGATTTCCTTCTAGCCAAGAACATGAAGAACCTCGGAAACAATGACCTTCTCTTCTTCTTCATGGTATTACTTTGCCCATACGTCGCCTTTGGACTATTTACACTCTCCTCCGAATATGAATTTGGGGTTGACGACTGTTGGCCATACCCTGATGGGTCAGCTGTTTGCTCGAGGTTCTTTAGTCCAAGTCCTTGTCCATAAGGAACTGATTCCACGTTGTTAGGCTTGTCTCCTTCCACGATACTCTTTCTTGGGCTATTCACGGCGGTTTGACCTAATTCACCCGCTTTACGCCGTTGCTCACTGTCGGACCTCCATTTTCTCAACTCCTGTTCGACACCAAGTTTTCCTTCCTTGGCCTTTTCGGCCTTTTCCATGGCAATTCGCAGAGCTTCCTTTCGTTCTTCCACCTCTCGGTTTGCTTCTTCTAGTTGGGTCAAAGATTTCAACTCGGATTCTTTTGCTACCTCGATTTGAGACATTGCAGTAGCCACCTTCATGTTGGCTTCTTCTTCCGCTTCATGGGCCCGCTTGCTCAGTGCATAATATTCATCTAAGGAAAGTGTGACCCCACTAGGAGTATCGTCACCGTTCACAGTATTTTGGGCTGATTCACTTTCTTGCAATGCTTTAATAGCCGCTAGAGCTAGCCTTTCTGACGCTCTTGCAGCCTCTATCTCTTTCTGAGCTGCAAGCAAGCGGCTTTCTATAGTGTTAGCTCCTGCTTTAGCTTGCCCCGCCTCCTCCTTCGCCCTCCTCAACTCTTCCCGAGCTGATTCCACAACCGATTTGGCCTCATCGGCTTCTTGAGATGCCTGCTGCAATTGCTTAGGCAACTCCATCATTCTTTCTCTAGCTGCCTTCTCCCTCGTCTGAACTTCACTTATTTCCAACTTCAATCTTTCTAACTCGGCTTCTAGGGATGCCACTGCAATCGATGCCATGCCTTCTCTCTGTCTTAAATTGGCCAGCTCTAACTTTTCCTTGTCAAGCTCCGTCTTTAGTGACGTGGCTGCCAACTTCAAACAGTTCACTTCGTCAGTCGCCTTCTCAATGTTGAGCTTCACGTCTTCTAGTTCTTTGTTGGTAGCAGCAACCGCTGACTGCATCTCAGCATGGTTTTTTTCCCCGCTAATTTCCTGGCTCATTTTCGACTCCATGTACGCTGCCAGCTCAGCTTTTAAATCAGCGAGCAACGTTGACGCTGCATTTAACTTTGATTTTAAATCCTTAGCTGACTCGATTTGCTTATTCAAATTAGCCAAATCCTCTTCTGCCTGCTTCAATTCCTTATCCCAGGTGAGACTATCTTGCTCCTTTGCCATGGCGGCTCCAATACGGTGCTCCTCTGCCTCCAAATGGGCAGCATGAGCGGACTCAAGAGATTCCTTGGCAGAAATCAGCTCTATCGTTAGTTCCTCCACGGTCTTCTCAACCTCCTTCGAAGCCGAGACAGCCTCTGCAGCTTTCTTCTCAGTTTCGTCTTTCTCAGCCAACAAAGTTGCGTACTCTTTCCGCAATGTTTGCAACTCCTCCTTGACAGCTTTTAGGTCAGCAATGGCACCTTCGTGCCGGGCTTTGGCCACTTCAAGCTGTGTCTTGGCTGCCACACTGGCCTCGTGAGCGATCCCTTGTTCCATCTCTTCAACTCTGAGCTGTGCAAGCTCGGAATCCTGTTTTGCTTGACGCTCCTCGGTCTGAACTCTGTCCAGATCCAGCTTTAAATCTTCGATTTGTCTCTTAGTGCTTTCTAAATCCTTTAGTATTTGGACCTTTGATTGTTCAGCAATCTCAGATTGTTCTCGGTACAAGGGGATCTCCTCCTGAACCTTCTTGAGTTCTTGCTCTATGATTTTCCGCCTCTGCACATTTAACAGCTTAGAGTTCAGTATGAGAAGCCAAAAGCTCATGAGTTCATATTCAGCAAACGCAGTAATCTGTACATTTCTTTTTTTGTTTTTTTTCTCCTTTGGTGCAGGGAACTACGTATACAGTTTTTATACCGACAGGTTTCGAACCCACATCATGAGGACCATCATCAAAGGCTTTACCATATAGGCTACAAATACGCCTGAATTTTTGTATGCTGGAACGATTTTAAGTTGGCTAGGACAGAAATTACTCTCTTCCATATCCCCATAACCGAGCTTACTATGAAAACAATGAAAATCGTCCCCCATCCCTTTCCTTTTGAATCCCTCCATCCCAGAAAGGCCAAAAACAGTTAAATAAGATAAATAAAAACAATTACGAGAGAAAAGTTTGCTGTACTTAACCTCCACGGTGTGAACTTTATGGGCCTTCCAATCAACAATGCCTCCAAACTTTGAAACTGCTTCTTTTACAGATTCAAATGGTGCGGTTGTATCAATAAGAATCCTATTTAAGTCGTAATCTGAGGTGAGATTTGAGGGGCTACTAGGATCTCTGGTAACATCCGCAACCTGAGCAGCCCCGACAGAGGTAGCAGCATCAACTTGAGTGGTAACTGGACTGTCTTTTGCAGCATCATGCACAGAAGCTTCCGGTTTAGAATCTGTAAGTTTCCAAAATCAAGATTAGAAGACTATATGAAAAAAATTAGGAGTCGAGAAAGATAACTCTGTTCGAAACGACCTCAAAGATCATCTATCTAATTAGGCGTCTATATGACTCTGTGAAGAGTGAAAAGAAATTCAGCACAATAGAAAAATATTCTCTAGAGTATGTATATTAATAAGAAACACACTTCCCGCGAATCCATCTTGGAGAGAATTGAGACACCGATATCTAAGAATAAATCAAGGAACGATATTTTGGCGAGAAGTCCTGGATAAAGTGGAGTGGATTTGGTGTTTATTGAATTCACATATTCGAAAAAGCAAGAGCGAACTCCTAATAATGTGAGAGGGGGATAATAATCGGTTCAAAGGCAGGGTCCTGGAGTTGGCATCTGCATCATTTCAATTCCTAAGTATAGTATGACAACTTCGGACGAAAGATTCAATTAACAAAAATGCTAGTCAGAGCAAAATGGGATTTCAGCACAAGTCACCCAGGCCACTTCACAAACATGCAATCATTTTATCGTGTAAATTTGGGTACTTATTCCCCCTCAGCTAACAACACGTTACACGGCCTAGAATAGAAACGTTCGTGTAACGGAGCCAGAGAATTCTACTCCTTGACGAGGTTCTATCTGCCAACTCTAGTATGTCTACTCTCACAAATATAGTATGTAGTACCAATTTACAACCCTATCCTTCTAAAGACGGTCATAAATTTTTTTATATTCCATTCTAAATTCTATGCACACAAATTCCCGGGTATGCATTAGAGCAACACATATTCTCAAATACCACCTTAATCCAAGTAACTAAGGCCCTGTTCTTTTGGACTTAATTTTGCTTAATTTTGCTGAAGTGATCTGAATTGAACTGATTAATGGAACTTATTTCAGTGTAAATTTGTGAAGGAAGTGTCTTAATGGAACTTATCTGAACTGAATGGACCTGACCTGAAATTAAGTCCAAAAGAACAGGGCCTAAATAACTAAATTAATCAATGAAATGACAGGGCACTATGGCCTATGGGGTGCTATCGGTACCACCCCCTCACATAAATGATGTGATCCCCGCAAATTGGAGAATATCTAGAACATGTGAGAGGGTGGTATTGTCACCGGGTGACGCCATTTCAATTTTTTTTTTTTGTAGAATTAATACCTGAATCCGAGTGATTAGCCATTTGTCCATTAGAAGGACCATCAGAAAGATGTTCTGAATTTCCAACACCGGTTTCTGAATCTTCAACACCGGTTTCTGAATTTCCAACAGCAGCAGCAGCAACAGATTGACTGACAGCATCATCCACAACTTGCTGAGATGTTTCACCCGCCAATTTTTGATTCTCTTTTACGTCATTTGTTCCATCAGAAATCTCACTGATTCATTAATTACAACCATCATATATCAGTAAACCCGCGCAATTTCTTGTTTAAGACGGTTGTAGCTTGACAAAACTGTTTAAGGCACAGAAACACGTGTTTCTATACTGTTGTTTAAGACACAGGAACCCGTATTCTATACCTTCAACAGCTTTGTCAGAAGCATACGACCGTCGTATGTAAGACTGACTACATTTAACCATACAAATACAAATACAATGAACAACCCATGGCAAAAGAAACAGGCTTTATTTTCTTCAAAAAATATGCCGCGGAAACTATTTTAGGCATAGAAACACGCGTTTTTATACTGTTTAAGGCATAGAAAACCAGAGCCCGCTTTCTATACCTTAATGAGCTGCCATACACATACGACCGTCTTATATCAACCATACAAATATAATCAACAATCCATAGCAAAAAAAAAAAGGAAGTAATTATATAAGTGGATAAATAACTACAAATTCTTCTATCGTACACATACGACCGACTTTTATTTATTACTATATCAAACCATACAAATATAATGAACAATCCACAGCAAAAACAGTAAATAATTTTGTAACTAAATAAATAACTCCCGGAGTACAATTTTGTTCGTCGTACGCATACGACCACCTCATATTACTATATCAAACCCACAAATACAATGAATAGTCCATAGCAAAAAAATATACTCCGTAATAAAAAGAAATTACTACGGAGTATATAAGTGGATAAATAACTGCAAATTCTTCGTCATACACGTACGACCGTCTTTTATTACTGTATCAAACCATACATGTATAATGACAATATAAAGGAAAAAAAAAACATGAAATAATTTTATAAGTAAATAAATAATTACAAATTGAATAAAATTAATTTACCTAGATAACTTTGTGGTATGCTCTTCCCCAAATTGAGCTGTTGAAATTTGCTGCTCTTCTAATTTAGTATCCATTAATTAATTAATTGATTAATTAATTAAGCTAATTATCACAGAATAACCCTCGAATTATCACAAAACATTGACTTTTATTAACTACAAAGATTAAAACTTTGTGCATAATAATCAAAACTAATAATTTCCCAAAATTTTATTTCACACATTAAGCTCAATTACGATAAAAATTTTCCAAAATTTATGAATTTTCACCAAAAAAAACCCAGAAATATTAAAACTTTTAACTCAAAAAATAACCAAAAAGATTAAAACTTTGATGAAATTATCAAAATTTGAGCTGTACCCATAAAAATTGAGGATTAATTACAATGATTAAGAGCAAAAGAAGTGTCTAGACATGAAGAAAAAGTTAAGATAATGATTAAAAAATAATGATAATAATAATAATAAATATAACAATTAAAATAATGTGTAATGATAATTCTATGGTTACTTTTTTTTTTTGTTTATTTGTTGCTTTTATTTAGAAATAATAATATTTTTTTACTAACTATTTTGGATGTATGTTGAGTAATAGTGAGATGGTGACAAGTTGGAAAAGAAGAGAATTTTACGACAACCAGAAAAAATATGACCAATTATTTCAATTTTTGGGAAAATTTTAGAGTAAATTAAGGTCAACCTCAATTTTGTTAGGTAATTTTAGTTGAGCTTTATTTAGATAATGCAAATTATTACATCACATTGATGTATTATCATGGTTAACTAACAACTAAACACATAAGATTGTTATCACACAAATAATAAATTGCGACTATTGCTATTATCATAGTCATGATTTATTCATTGAAATATTTCGATTTTTATAGGAACTGAACACTTATATATTGTAAGACGAATAATATTCTCGAGAAAAGATGGGAAACATGTTCAATCACTAATTCATAGGAGATCGGCTAGTGTAAAGCGGTTTTGTAAAGTTATAATATGGATGTCATTTATGAATTATGATACAATTAACTTTTCATTAAAGTCAAACAATTTAGAATATTGGAGTTAGAGGTGCAAAAACATACGAGTACTCACTCTCAAAGTACCTAACACATGATAAAAATACTTAACTCTAATAACCCAACTCGATAAGGTTTACCCTAGACCTAAATATGACTAATGAATCATCCCGAATAAGATCCAATCCAACCCTAATCGACTCGACCAATTAAACTTGACCAGAACTTAGCTACACCCGGTATTGACTGACCCGTAACGATCCTTAAGGACCTGATCCATAATGCCTTGAAATGACAAAAAAAAAAAAAATCCAATAAGACCATTTTGTTATCAAATTTATCGATTGATCATTGTCGACCTAAAAATGACCTAATTGATCTGAAACGACCAACTTGAAATGATAAATTATAACCGACCTAAGGATGTAAACGATCAGAGTCGGCTCGGTGAGCACTCGGAATCAAATCGTTGTAAGCTCGATTCGAGCTCGGTCAAACTAATTTTGAGTCTGACCCCAAGCTAAGCTTGGCAAAATTCGAGCTGAACCTGAACTAACTAATGCGCGAATCGAAAATTCGTTTTGAGTTTATTTTATTTTAATCATTTTATTTTTAATATATTTCAATTACTTGTAGAGTTGTAGACTATAAATGTATGTTTTTTTTTATTATACTTTTTGTAATATTTCAGAAATTATAGGGAGTAATGTTTTTTATGTATACATTTTTTTTCATCATATTTAGAAACTAGAAAAAAAAATAAATAAATAATTACCTAGTCGACATTGTGCTTAGATCCAGTCAAGCTCGAGCTTCGAGTTTTAAAAATTTTTGGAGCCAATTTCTAATTCATACAAGCACTATATATATACCGACCTAAGAGTGACCCTGATCCAAATAATCAGACCCGAGTCCCGA
The DNA here is from genome assembly GCA_032274805.1 of Gypsophila paniculata. Taxonomy (NCBI): domain Eukaryota; kingdom Viridiplantae; phylum Streptophyta; class Magnoliopsida; order Caryophyllales; family Caryophyllaceae; genus Gypsophila; species Gypsophila paniculata. Next base: position 438 of record JAUEKU010057487.1, on the reverse strand, counting down.
CTGGACGTTCAAACAAACCCGATTCCCACCAATTCAAACTAACTCGACCCATACCCAATCGATTTCGCAAGTACTTGAAAAGGGCAGCAGCAACATCAACAAAAAAAAAATCGAAACTCTCCCCACCATTCAAACTCAATGCTTCGGCATTCAATTCGTCGACTAAATCGAAACTCTCGACACCGGTTCATCCACTGGTTGTCATCCTCAATCTCCTCGGACCCGGTCCCACAACCCGAATTACTAACCAGGCGCCTATGCCGCCTTCTTACCCTCCACCGTTACGACGCCGTTTTACGTCTTCGTTTCCACTTCTCTGACACTATCCTCTTAGCCGTTCTCTACCAGGTTCGTCTGGATCCAACCGCTTGCCTCACGTTCTTTAATTTAGCCCTTAAACAGCCCCGGTATCGGCCCGGGTTTAAGCCGTCTTGTGCA
>JAUEKU010057378.1:0-13746 GCA_032274805.1 Gypsophila paniculata | reverse complement strand
CTGATGAGGGGTCGCCCCGTCTTAAACAAGAATTTGTGAGATATATATAACAAAAACCCTTAATAAGAATCCAGGGTTTTGAGTGAAGATAGAAGTGATAGATGGCAAATAGGCAAGAGTAGCAAAGTAGCAATGTTGTTGAAAGGAGTAACAACAAGAACAACAACAAGAAGACCTATTTTGCCAACACTTATAAAATTCTCCAAAAACTTCAACATTCCCACTTGTCTTTCTACAACATCTTGGTCTTCTTCTTATTCTTCTTCTATCGCTGCTGCTGCTGCTGCTGATGATGATGATGATGAATCCCACTTCATCATCAAACCCATTACTCCTCACCCCCATGGTACTCCTTTTTCATTCTTTCGCTTTCGGTCCGCTTCTACTTCCTCCATTCCATTCACTTGTATGAACGAATATTAGACTATAACAAAATATCTATGTGGGGTAAGGGCATTTTGGTCATTTTATATTGTTTATGCATTGTCCATATAAAGATAATTAAATGAAACGGTCGAAAATGGAATACGTATGGAGGTCAGGGTTTCATTATGGATTATCACCTTTTTTGTAAAACGCGAGACTGCTTGCGACCACTTTAAAGTGGTGACAGTTAGCGTATGTGGTGTATATAATTCGGGTTTTATTTTTCTTTTTAGCGCTTGTTGTGACATATATCTTACAATCATACGTAGTACTCCGTAGTTTTTACGGTGTATTCAGTATTTAACTCGGGTTTATCACAAATATTCAAGTGAGACCGCCTGGGTGATTATTTAAGTGCTTGTTAGTGGTCACAATAAGAATGGACTGGTCACCTTGTATTGACAAGCAGAGACGATTGTTCAAGAGAGTTGCTCTTTCTGAAATGGTGGATTATTAAATAAATTCAGTTTAATGGGTGAATAAGTGTTGTAGAAGATCGTCTTTTAGTTTTAAATTGTAAAACCAGCAGCAATAAACAAATGCATATTAATAATTAGTAGACCGTCTCGTGTAAGAATTTGTGTTGATGGGTTTATTGTTTTGGTGGGGTTTAGGTGCTGAGAAAGTCCAAGAATGGAAGAAATTGAGTTCCAGACAACTCGGGATTAGCACTTCAAGTATATCTGGCCCTACTAAGGCGGTTCTTAAGCAGCTCAAAAAAAATGGTAAGACCCTGTTACGCTTTCAAATTGTAAGTTGGTCGATAAATGAAGTCATATTAAATACTCGTAGGTACTTAGAGTGTAAAAGAACATGGTCGAATAAGTGTGTAAGATTGTGTTTTCTGGTACTGTGGTTTATACATTGAACTCTTCAATGGTGGTGTTGTTTTATTTTGTTGCGAAATTGAATTATATTGCTATGAATGTTTGATGATGGTTTTTGTATCGGACATACTTTTGTTAACAGATTTTCATGTTGGAGGAAGTATCGTGAAGGACCGTCTTACAATATCAAATTGTAAAACTCACGATAAATAGATGCATATCTTAGTTAGAGAATGAAAGAAAATGGTCTGTCTTTTCTAAGACTTTGTGTTCATGTGGTGGTTTGTGCCTTGAAAAGCATTTCATAGTCTTGATATTGTTTGTTTTAAACCAATGTCAGGGCGTGCTGTATTACTGGGAATGGTTTACTTATTATTCTATTCGGAAGCAGTTGTTGTGGTGTGAATTGTGATGTAAACGTTAATGAGTTACTCTACTATAAAATCTTTGATCTTGACACTAGCATCGTGCTTAAAGGTTTTCTCTTTCGTGGTGTAGGCCTATGATTCTGTGAATAGAGGCCCCCCCGATTCATTTACGTGATCATCTGAACCCATAAAACACTCTCAGGCGTTATTAATAGAAACAATCTTTCATAAACTTTAAGAGTTCTTAACCTACTTCTTCTAGCCAACACCCTTTTTAAGATCATCTAAGGGATAGTCTATGTCTTTGAGTGGCATCAAACTCGTCTTCCATCCCGTCGCCAGCAAAGTCAATCAAAGTATCGCTTAAAGACTTCAGAGATGCCTTAGTTGATCTTGAAAAGAGAATGATAGCTAGATAAAAGTCAAGGGCTGGGAACACATGGAGCTTGAAAAGATTCTTTCGTTAATAAAATTTGAGAGAGTTTACAAGAGAACTTGAGAATGCTTTCTTATTGTAGGATAATGGCAAATCAATGCCAAGCACCCTTTGTACATAGGGCTCGAAGGAGATCTCTAGAATTCGTATAAAGTTTGGAGCCTAAATGTATACGCTACATAGATACATCGACTACATTCTAGACTTGACTAAAACTTACAAGAGTGTTTTATTATGTACGAGAGGATCTTATAACACCCTAGTATTTAGTTGATTAATCGACAATGGTGTGGAAGGATCATGGTTCTATGGAAATATATCCTAACGAATATGCTTCTTGAATGCTCTAGAACATACTTGAAATAAATTTCTCGGTCAAAATTGTTGGGAACCATTCATAAAAGAACCTCAGTGAGATGCGGTAGGTAATAAGTAGTTTTGTTTGAGGCCTAAGCATGAAAATCTAATCTTGTCACGTGCAACGTCTTTCTTTTCTTCCCTTCTTGTTTTGCTCACATTGTACTTTTCGTGCTTGTAGCTATGTAATCATTTTGTGCTTGATGAACTCTTTAATGCCTAGTTTAAAAAAGCGCACCTCTGGCACGCTTAAGCTTAAGGCGCCGTGAGGTGCTAGCAAAAACGCCTTGTTGCGCCTTTCGCATGAGACACAACAAGCTATATAAATTCCATTTTTTTCTATTTTTTATTATGCCCTTGTCTTTGTCTCATTATTCTTTTCTTACATATTAGCCCTTTTAAAAATCCAGACGAAAGCATTTTTGAATAAAAATGTATCTCTAAAATTCAAATTTGTCAACAAGTATGGTACGCCAAGTGTCAATTTGACGTGCTTCTTCACTTTGTGTCATACACCTCATCGCCCAGGGTGTTAGTCTCCTAGGTGCGCCGCCGCACGGAGGATATAACTAAGCTTTGGTGTAATGGCTAGCATAAAACATCGACACTTCTTATGAAATGTTCTTCTTTGAAGGTTGATGCATAGGTGGTCAGACAGCATACTAACATAACCTTAAGCGTTTAATTCTACGGCAAGGGTGTTCACAATGCGGGGCTGTATGTCGCTTGTTTGATAAAAGTAGAATAAATGATGAAAAGTTATAATTCTTACCATTGATTTAAAATCTGAAAAATTCTCTTTGTAGTAGCTCTGTTCCATCACTTTCTAAGCTGATGAAAAATTTACTGTACGCTGTAGGTTATGAGGTGTATCTTGTTGGTGGATGCGTTCGTGATCTAATCCTCAAGCGTGTGCCAAAGGATTTTGATATATTAACGTCAGCTGAATTAAGAGAGGTTTTGGTTATACTTAACTTGAAATTCAAAAGTGATTTTTGTAATGCTGGTTCCTTGATGTGCTTTTTGCACATTTGATGGTGGAAAATGACCCATTCAGTTATATGCTAGTGTTTTACTTCAGTTTTTTATCTTGAAGACGTTTGTTTCTGCTCTAGAGTAATTAATGACCATTCATTTTGGCTTACAGGTCCTTAGATCATTCAAGCACTCTGAAATCGTTGGAAAAAGGTTTCCTATTTGCCATGTGCATATTGGTGATCATGTTGTAGAGGTATTTCTTTAGAAACTTTCTCTGCTTATCTCCAAAAATGCTAGAAACCATTCAACAAGTTGCGATGGACTTCTTTTTGTGTTCTCTTTTAATTAGCGCTGATATGCCCGTCGTATCAGGTGTCAAGTTTCAACAGTGGTCTACGAAGATCTAACAGGAAGCTACCTATACAAATTGAAGTACCAACGGGGTGCGATGAGAAGGATACTATTCGCTGGAGAAATTGTATGCAGCGGGACTTCACAATTAACGGGTTGGTAATACAATCCTTGTAATTATGAACTTCTTATCATTCCTCGCTCTAAACACCCTCGGCTCCTGCCTGTCATATTTCTGATATCATTCCTGGAAACCCTTTTCAATTTTGCTGTGCTTTGGTGCCTCTTGCAGGTTAATGTTTGATCCTTTTGCAAGATTAGTGTATGACTACACAAGCGCATTGGCGGATTTAAAAAAAGCCAAAGTATGTTTGCCTAATTGATTAAATTTAAAGAATTTATTTCTGTAGCGTATAAAACATCATTATCTGTGGCCACAGGTGCGAACTATTATTCCTGCAAGCATCTCATTTCACGAAGACTGTGGTGAGATCCTTTACATGTTTCTGTTTTCTTGTTGATTCTGGAGCGATTACATTTTGAGACTTTTACTAATGACGTAATATTCACTAAGAAAAATTATGACAATTGGATAGGACATGTAACCACTAACCATTGTTTGGATAAGATATAACTCGGTAGGAGGAAAGAGGAGGGGAGTGGAGACTAGGGAGGAAGAAGGAGGGAATGTAGTTTCGATGTTTCTTTCCAAATCTTTTCTACTAGAGTATATTGGAAGAATTTTAATTTGCCTCGTAACAGAGAAACTGCTCCCTCTGCTTACCTCCCCTTCATTTTCCTCCGTCCAACTTACTATCCAGACAAGGGATAATGTATCTCGCCTTTACCTCTATTGAAACTAGAGGGTAAAGTCATTGGCGTTTCAGAAATTGAAGTTTATCTATGTGATTGCAGCTCGCATCCTACGTGCAGTCAGGATCGCAGCGCGTTTAGGCTTTCGTTTGGAGAGGGAAACAGCCCAATGTATTAGAAATTCATCTTATTCAATTTTGCGGCTCGATAAGGTAGGATTTACTGAATTTAGGGATGTATGTGGATGCGTTACATGTAAAAATTTCTAGCCGTGAATGATGTTTCTGGTGATGTAGGGAAGATTCCTTTTAGAGATGAACTACATGCTTGCTTATGGTTCAGCGGAAGCTTCTTTAAGATTATTGTGGAGATTTGGGTTGCTTGAAATAATTCTCCCTCACCAGGTATGATTGTCTACTGTTCTCCCACCCATGTGCCAAATATATGCATGAAAGTCCAACTAATACATTTGTTAAATATTCTTTTGGAAAGGCAGCATATCTAGTACGGTCTGGTTTTCGAAGGAAGGACCCCGGGTCTAACATGCTTCTGGTAATCATATTCTCTGATGCTCGCATTTTGTGAATTCTGGTTTTGCGGTGCACAGGGCCGACTTTATAGAATTAAACCGTCTTCGCTTTTGACGTTCAGATTTTGTAAAAATGATTTCCATGGTGTCTGGTGAGCTTAATATTGGGATTCCCGACTTTAGGATAAAACACTTGCCTGTTGCTCCTTTTTGTTTTGTTTTCTTCCTATTGTTTCATTGAATTATTTTATGCTCTATAAAAGAAAATCAAGACATTTATTGCTTTGTTTTTGCTATGGACAGGCTTTGTTTGCCAACCTCGATAAACTTTTGGCACCAGATATGCCATGCCATAGTAGTTTATGGTAAGTATTTGTTAGTAGCGTTGTGCTTCTGCTAAGAGGACATAAATGAAGTCTTGTCTATTCCTGTTCCTTTCTCCAATAGCCTAAAGCAAGTACCCTTTGTTTGGATATATAAGTTGAGTAGGAAAGGGGAAGAAAGAGGGAAGAGGAAGCGGGCATTTTCATTCCAAATTTTTTTTGTGTTCGAGTGATTTCAATTTCGCTTGTAGGAAGGAAATGGATCCCTCCTCCAACCAAACCTACTGTCGAATAAAAGAGTAATTAATACCTTGCTAAGCAAGTGTCGTATTGGTTTGTTTAGACTGTCGTATTGGTTTGTTTATAGGGCTAAAACTCTGTCAAAGCAAGTGTTTCTTTAATGTGAACTCATTTGAGAGGCTAGATTTGCGGGTACATTCTTGCAAGCTAAGATTCCAGAGACTCGGATGATAGTGAAGGGAATACCTCATGTTCTTTTGCCTTCTGGAAATGAGTCCTGCCCGTTTGTGTGAAGTGTTTCCTGTGTGTCAAGTCGTTCAAGTGCGTAGCCAATTTATGTTAAAGGGGCTCGTAATGTTGCTTCTCAAAGATCTTTAAAAGCCTGCCTCTCAATAGAATTGGCGTAAAATGGCTCTAATGCTCAGTTACGTAACCAACTATGACATTAATTTGAGGTTATAGATGGTCTTGCAGTACTCTAATTTGAGACCGTCTCTCAGGAGATCGGCTCAGGTTGTATGTGTGGTGCCCTTGTACATTTATCTTCTGCTTCCGCATCCTTTACTTCTAAATGTAAATTGTACTACAGGGTTACACTCTTGGCATTCCATAAGGCCTTGGAAGACCAAGCAAGGGCTCCTTCGGTTATTGCTGCTTTTGCACTTGCCATCAACAATGGTGGGGACATTGAAGAAGCTGTTGACGTAGCGAGAATGATTTCTCAGCCAAGTGAACTGAAATTTCACGAGTTGCTTGAAAACCAGATTTGTGAAAAGGCGGTGTTGAAAGAAGAGGTGCAAAGTCTTGCAGCATCAGTCCATGTCGCCCTTTCCAGTATGACAGATGAGTATGCAATATCAAAAGCAATGGCTAAGTATCCTCAAGCACCACAATCTAATCTGGTAATCCCTCAAATCTCGTTTTTATATTCGGTTCAAGTTTTATCAAGGCCAATATCCCGCAAGGAGACACTATCGCAAAAAAGAAACAGTCAGTTACGTAACTGGTTTCAGCAAAGGAACTCAAAACAATAGCCAACAATGTCGTAACGTGAAAGTGTGAAACCATGAAAAGGGAAGGGTCGAAGGGATAATACGGTACCCGACATTTGTCACTTTGCACATAATATTCTTGTTAACACAAAATTTGTTTTTCGAGGGGGAAAACTTGAGTGAGTAACTTGTAGAAGCAAGCTCAAAAATTAGCAGATATATTTTTCAAAACCGTATATCTCGTAAAGATGGTCAATTTGAAGACCAATGGTCAGGAGATATAGCCCGTCAAAATTCATTCGGTTGAAGAATATTGACTGATTAAAACTTGTGACTACGATTTTAGAATATGACTTTTTTTTCTCAAGGGAAAAAAGAATCGTCGTATTCAAAACTCATAGCAACTGAGTTTCGGTCCGCCAAAGTTTTTTTATCAAAAAATAAGACCACCGCCAAAGTACTGCGAGAATTATCCCAAAAAGAAACATTAAGCAAAACACAATAAAGTGGTGAAAACAGGTCAAACCATTTGTGCTGTCCAAACTGTATGCTAAGCAAAACATATTTGCTTTGTGTGTCGATTTCATTACGGTCTTTCACAAGTACCTGTTACATATTATGCAGGTCTTTATTCCTTTCGGATTGTACGTGAGGGTGTGCAGGGTCCTTGAATGTGTAACTAAAGGCAGGGAGGTCGGGTTTTTGTCAAAACAAGGTGGTAAGATCGATTATGACATGTTAGCTGTAGGAAGGTTGCAAGAAGTTAGGCATGTTTTTGCTAGAGTAGTCTTTGATACGATTTATCCACTCCGTCTTTCTGACCGTCACATTGCTTTGTAAACGCTCAACCCTGAACGGGGCTTTGGAAATTTTTCAAATCTGTACACGACTTGGTAATTATGTGTACAGAAACATTGTAGTAGAGCTTCCATCATGATTAGCATAAAACACTACTCTCCCTTCACCGTTTGTTTTCCGGTGTGTACAATTCCCTGCGCATTTTTGACAAGCGAGGATCATTTCATTTACAATTTCCCTTGCATATTTGACTAGGAATGAAAAACAATGAAATAAAAGATACTGCATTTTACTGGAATTTCGATACTGTTGAAAGGTTGGAATGACAATTGTGTGCCAGATCTCTATCTTGATGCAGTTGAAAGGTTGGAAGAACACCAGTTTACAAACCTCTATTCTCTAAGACACTTTTTTTGGACTTAATTTCAATTATGTTCTGCTAGACTTTATTACAATACTGTTCAATTATCAACCTACTTTTCGTAATTGTTTCAATTCAGTTCAGTTTATCCTAAAGAACGGAATCTAAGATCTAAGAAAAACACTAAATCGAATGTTCAAGTCATCCATTTATGGATGATAATCCTTCCTGTATATATAAAAGGTAGCCCCCTAACCTGTTTGGGTGAATGATACGTTTTCGTAGTTTGGATGACAAATTCGAGCCGGGGAAAATGAAACCGAAGTAATTTCGATTGTTATGATCTGATTTAGGATCTGTCGAAAAGAGTTGAAAGTAACAAAAACCACAAAAAAAGGATTAGAATTGTTTGTCAGGGCAAAAGTCAAATTTTGATAACTTAAGATTTGATGCTCACAGGACAAATACAATTCGTTTCTTCCTCACTAGCAAATCTTCTGTACACTTAGCTAAATAATGTACAATAATTCCAATAATTTATTTCTAAAAGGAAAAGAAAAAAAGATGAAATTCCAAATGAACTGAAGAGAAATAGGAACTATTATCACTCCTAAAATGGCTTCCTTCAGTGAGCATGGTTCCCAAATTCGTAGCCTCTCCCAAAACGTAGGGCACCGACATCAGCACAGATCACTCGTCATCTTCGTCCTCATCTTCAGGCACGCCTGTATCATCACCAATGCCTTCCAGCAATTTATCAATGTCTTCTCCTAATTCAAGGAGTCGTGCACTAAGTCTCTCAACTTTAGTCTGTTCTTGTCCTAAGCATACGAGCAGATCATTCAACTCGGCCTCACTTTCCTTTTGTGCTTCCTCTCTCGCCTCTTCTTTGATTGCTTCGATATCTGGGTAAGAAGTAGCTCCCCCGCTTTTCAATGATTTGACCTCATTTTCCAACTGAAAGTTTGCTTTTTCTAGACTGTTGTAAGCGTCAGATAAGCTCTTCAAATCAGTTTCCATTTTCCCAGCAAGGTTGCGATACATGGAAGCTTCGGATTCAACTTTAGCTTTCTCATTCTTGACCATCTCCAGTCGCTGTGATGTTTCTTGAAGATCTCTGCGAAGTGACTCAACCTGTACTTTCTCATGGGACCCACTTGTTCTTTGCTCAGGCTTAACCCCGGATCTGGTCAAGTCTTCAGCTAAACTCACATTGCGGCTGAGGAGATCCTTCAGAACATAAAGAAGAGTCATTCAGCATCAAGTTACTGGATAAGCAAAGAGTTTGGTCAATCCGCATCAACTATGAAGATTGGACTTAAACCACAAACTTACTTTTCGCCCAACACTGCTAAAGTTGATGCCCAAAAAGTGTTCGAAAATATTCTTGGCGTGACTCGCTCACGTATTTGCCCCAACCCGTATTTTTCCTGACCAACTCATATATAACTCAAACCAGACCCAACCAACCTATTTAACAGGTCTACCAAGAGTGAGTATCTCCTATGTTCACCCAGATTCCACTATGTTTTGTTGTTTAATATGTGAACGTTTCGAAAAATGTATGGAAAAAAAAAAAAAAAGTCAAGTTCAGGCATTGAACTGCCGGAATCAAATGTTTACGGGGACATTGTTGATTCGTTGTCACTTTCCTCCCTTTACCCTCCAAGATTCATTCAGCAGCAAATACGAAATCTTGGCGGACGCCTTAAAATATAAATTGCTTTATCTTTTGATCATCTTCTCAAATCAGATCAGCAGAAAGGAAGTGAACAATGATTTCTAAAGTACACTTCCTACAGAAAATAGGTATAAAGAGATAAATTGGCGTTACCTGAATTTCAGAGCATTGTTTATCCACGAAAGATTTCAGACGAATAATATAGTCTGACTCACTCTCCCCCCTTCTCCTTTCTAATTCAGCTGGAACAACCGCCACCTTGGTTTTTGGCTTACTGTAAACCTCCACAAATTGTTCTCGGATATATGCCTCCAAGTTATTTACCAGGGTAACAAAGCCAACGTCAAAAAGTGAAGCAAGAACTGGATGCACTTCGTTTGACTTATCATACAAATTGTGGTCATTTTCAATATCCGCCATACTTGCACCATTTGATCTAGTTAACGGTTTGCGCTGCTCGGTAAGCTTCCCAGGAGAGAAAAGAATACTCTTTTGCATTTCATCAAACTTTAGAAAGTAGGAGGTTAGCCCAGCTTTTTGGCTGATTGCATCAACTACGCTAAATGCATCTTTCCCGCTCTCAACACATCTATTGTAAAGAACACACTCTCCCAAAAGGACACCGGCCAACCCCCTAGTGCATACGTCTACAGATTCATTTAACAGCAACTCAACTATATAAGTAAGGTGAGGCCGTGCATCCAGAAAGCACTCAACTGCACCAGGGCAGTCAACAAGCCAAACAATCAGCAATTTTAGGATCATTTGCTGGACATAAAGGCCATCTTTCCCATTTTGCTTCACATCCTTATTGTTCATGGAAGAAGCAATAGCCAAGTATTTTATCATACGGTGTAAAAGAGGTTCAGGAGATCCCAACGTCTGCACTGGTGTTGCAAGCTCAACTTTCAAAGCCTGCAAATTGGTCCAGAATTAAATGAAAATGATAAGCACATATGTAAAATCAGTGAATATAGGATTGTAGGGTGCCTGTTGATTGCATATACCGTTCCGTAGCATGAACAGTGACAAGGATCAATGGATAAAAGGTGTAAAATCACTAATGTACGCAGAACACAATGTAGCACAATATCATACATAGCCTTAAAGGAGGTCCTAAGAACAATAACATCATTTTTCTGACATGCATTGAACATATTGAAGTGAATCTGAAGATGAAAAATGTAGTCAATAAGATATGAAAATATGCTAAAGACAAAGCAAACATTATGACAAGATAATAGATGATGCTTCAAACATTTAATCACCAATGCCACCAACATACAATTGAAAGATGCTGCCCCCATGGTAACATAGAAAATCAACACCAAAACACAGCAAGTTAAAGCGATCACTGATCAGTAAGCAAATAAAAAACAAACAAAAAGCTACCTCCATAAGTTACAGGCCGTACATCCAACAAAGAATATACAATGTGGAACATAATGGAATCAACAGAACAACCTCATATTCCATTCCACATTTCCACCATATACCTATAGATTTTGAGTAAGGGAATCTCATAAAGAATCTAAGACACTTCGATATAAGCACGTGAAAAAAAGAAGCCATGCACATAACAAGCTACATAATTTTAGCAAAAACAATTAAGGGAAGGAAAGAGATGAAAAGACATACCTTCTCTTTGCACTGGTAATTGTCCTTCAAGATATGAGATAAAACACTGGCAGCCCGTGCACAAATCTGTCGTCAACAAGCATTTTCAATGCCTTTACGTCATTCAACACGACTATAAATTCCAATCGAAGTAAACAAATGCTCATAATTTAGGCGAAATTTTTGAGTGATAAACAGCACGTCAAACACAACTCGACACACCAATCAAAGACAGGGGATGTCCCATGAGTCATAACTTGGTGAAATTTTCATATAAAGGAACCAGGGATATAATCAACCAAGAAAACATTACTGCTAGAAGTTCTTTTATAGTTTTATCCATTCTTACTTTAATATGTCCTTCCGGTTTCTGATGTTGGCGGATATACTATACTACAGGCAAGGGTGGCCCAAGGAAATTTTTAAGCTATTATTATATATACACATATATTTCAAATATTTACACCACAAAATCGGGCGAAAAGCACAAACACGTTATTGATCAGTGTATGTCCTCCTATACTAAAGAGTGGATGGGTCAATGCCTACGGAGTTGTCAGAGTAGAGGCTACAGAGAAAACATCACATTTGAACAGGGTGACCACTGACCTAACTAGCACGCGTCAAGCGCTACAAATCGTTATCCCAGTTTAGCCGATTACAGAAAATGATTTTACATGATCAAGAAGAATTTTCTTTGTGAATAAGTTCTATAAGCAACAATGTTTTGAGTTTCGTACATACAATTACATCAAATCACAATTACCAGTGGAACGAAACCACAAAAGAAAAAAATTACCTCAAGGTCACCATCATTTTCACTCACCGTGAGACCATGGAGCAGCATGCTGAAAACCAAAAGACAACTGTTAACAACCAATTGTTACTTATTAATATTGATCGACAAAAAAATAGCCTTAAATCACTCTGGGCTACATAATAAAAAAGAAACACCATCACAGAAGTGGAAAGAAAGAACGAAGATAACCCTCCAAATGACATGTTCACATCCTCTTCAAATGGCAAATGAGTCCCTGAACTTGGCGGGGGTATTAATGTGGAAGCCAACATCTTCTGACCATCAGGATTTTTCTGTTTCAAGGGTGCGATGAGTTAATATAAAAAAACATAAATCGAGAGGTATAAATCTGGACATAAATTCTTCATCAGTGATATACGCACCGATGAACATATTCTTTAATCACCAATGAGTATATTCTTTATGGATAACATTATTACTTTGACATAAAACATACAGTAATACTTTATTTACATACAATTACAAAGAGTTGACACTAGAATCACCTCACAGAAACTCTTGAAAACATAATCAGCTGCTACAAATTCCGGTACGCTAGAAGTTCGCAAAATGATGCGGAGAATAGAATTTAAAGCAGGTTCCACTTGTGGCTCCTCTCCAAGAACTTTAGTTGCTAGCTCATCAATATTTTTAGGATGTTGAGCAATCATATCACCCATGCAGCGTAGCGACTGAAACAGATGAGTAACACTTTTGTGAGGATATTGATATAAGAATGAAGACACCACAAGAGGTGAACACGGCAGGATCTTAACTTAGGACCCTGACAGCATCACAAAGAAGAGTTTCTGAAGAAATTTCATACCGCACAACGTATAGCAACTGGAGTCCACTGGCTTTCAACACCCAGCATAAGAAGGTAATCCATTACTTTTCTCTGCAATGAGTTCGACATCAGCGTTAGTAAGTTTCTCTTGGAAGAGAAAAGGAAGCTGAACAGCACTGGGAATGACAAACCTGGACCAATACTGTTTTGTTGGTAAGGCTGTTTGTATCTTTTCCTGGTTCAAATTGCGGACCACTAGCAATTAGCAGACCAATGGTCTCCAACGCACTCAGCAGATTGATTGTCTACTGGCATGATGGTTTTACAGATAAGAAAAGAAATTTGATTAAATTAGGAAGTGAAGGTTCCAGGACCAAGATAAATTACGACTAATCATATTCAGCCTTTCGTTGATAAAGAATGTTCAGTAAGCTTCCAACCTTTTGTTGGGTAAAGCTGTATGCAGCACCACGGAGCTTCAAAAGTGATATAACAGGATCGAATCCCACTGTCTCCCTCAATAGCGTCTAAACAACAAATTAGAAGTTAGCTGTTGCAAGTCAAAGTACATGCAAAAACTTTCAAACATATTTACCTGATTGGAGGTGTTGTTACGCAAAATATTATTCAACAACTCAAGACAATCCTGTAGATAAAATAAGAGAATGGGTGATCAGCATGTTCGAAACTAATAGGCTAAGGGAAGGGGATGGATCAATTAGTGAGAAACTATGCACTTGCGCAAGCGCCCCCTTTCTTTTAAGAAGACCATTTTTGCAGTACACAGTTTGGTATATGTACAACTGTGTAGGTTATATGGAGTATATTTATCTTTGAAGCTGTAATTTGAAAATGTACACTCCTTGTTTAGATAGCCTAAGAAGAGCAAAGGACAAGATAATGAAAGAGAAGGATACAAAGGGGAGGAGAAAGAAGGGGAAAGGTGGAGGGATATTTTCCCTCCTGGGCCTTAACCTTTCCAATCAAGGACGGATTTTGCAAGTTCAACATATGGAACAATGGAACCCTTTCCATCCCCAACCCTATGTCCAAAACAATTGGA
>JAUEKU010057269.1:0-13749 GCA_032274805.1 Gypsophila paniculata | reverse complement strand
CAAATGTCTAATAAGTGGTCCAAACCGGTCCGGGTTAGGGTCTGGACCGGTATGTCGGGTCGGTCTAGGTCCGGTCTCTTTCTCATCGGTCCGGGCTTCGGTCCCTAATATTACTAGTGGCCGGTCTACGGGTTTTAGTGGTTCGGTCCGGTCCGGTCTGTTTCGGTTTCGGACCGGTGAACACCCCTAACAGCAGCCCATCTATTTTGTAAGCCATGCTCTGAGGCCCTCGGAGAAAAACTATTCAATGATAGAAAAAACAGCCTACGTCGTTATCATAGCGGCAAGAAAGCTGCGACCCTACTTCGATGCCACCTAATTGAGGTGAGAAATGACCAACCCCTAGAATAAGGCGTTGGAGAAATTCGAGAAGTCCGAAAGACTTCTCCACAGGGCAGTCAAACTATCTGAATACGGTATCCGCTACACACCTCAAACGTCGATCAAAGTTCAAGCCTAAGGTGACTTCCTGGCTGAGTGCTCGCAGCCCAACAGTGTAAGTGACGCCGAGGGCATATGGCAGGTGTACACCGATGAGTCAGCAGCCATCAGAGGGTCTAGAGCTGGAGTTGTAATAATCACTCCGGACGGAGCAGAGTTCGAGCATGCTTTAAAATTCGCATTTTCTGCGTCGAACAATAAAGCAGAATATGAAGCGGTAGTCGCCGGACTGAAACTGGCTATGGCCATAGGAGGAGAGAACATAACATTGCGAACAGATTCACAACTAGTGGCAAGCCAGATCAGTAGAGAACAATCGCGCCGATACATCATCTACAAAGGCGAGCAATATCGAAGGTCATTTTCCAGTCCGCTGCTGAAATGTGTTGAACTTGAGGATGGAAAGGTCATCCGAGATGAAATTTACTCCAGAGCCTGCGGACACCATGTATCCGGCAGAAACCTAGCCCATAAGGCTCTACGAACTGGATATTATTGGCCAACCATGCTAAAGAACTCAAAGAGGTTGAGCAGCCGATGCCGGAACTGTAAAATCCATGGTTCAGATATTAATATGCGGGCAAGAGAGTTCACTCCAATCCTAGGCCCTGTTCCATTCGTCCGATGGGGGATGGACATAATCGAACCTCTCAGCACAGCGACCGGAGGTCGAATGTTTTTGATAGTGGCTGTAGATTATTTCACCAAGTGGGTTGAAGCTGAAGTTGTGGTTTACATCACCGAACAGGCCGTCCGCAAAGTTATCTGGCACAACACCATAACGTGTTCGGCGTCCCGAAAGTGAAGGTCTTTGATCATCGGAGACAATTTGACAACAACCCCATCAGAGATTGGCTCGAACGCTTCAACATTGTCGTTGCTTACTCTGCTATTTGCCACCCACAATCTAACGTCCAGGCTGAATCCGTCAACAAACAAATCCTAAATAGTTTGAATAAAAGGTTGGATGAACTCAAAGGAGCATGGGCCGACGAACTGCCTAGTGTATTATGGACAATACGAACGACGGAGAAAGAATCAACAGGCCACACACCTTTCAATCTAGTATATGTGTCCGAGGCGCTGATGCCCATTGAAGCATATATTCCTACTGTACGCAGCCAAGCCTACGAGCCGTCGGCCAACGAAACACTACAAACATATTCCCTTGATTTTCTTGAAGAAGTAACGGACCAAGCCAGGACAAACCTTGTGGTGTACCAGAACAGGTTCCGAAGAGCCTACAGCTGACGGGTTAAAGGAAGAGAGTTGCAAGAAAATAACCTTTTGCTCAGAAAAGCAAAGGCAACTGACAAGGGCAACGTGCATGGGAAGTTGTCAGCGACATGGGAGGGTCCATACGGAATCATAAAAGTCATGCGGCCAGGGACATACCGGCTGACAGACATGGAAGGTGTCGAGCTCCCTTCTCACAGGAACGCCGACATACTCAAAAAATATTTTGTATGAAAGGAATGATCAGGCATGTGGACACCTCTTAGTTCAATACCATTCTAATGAATAAGTGGTCAATTTGTCCATTCATTACTATGTGTTACAATAAATGAACAAAGGGGGAACAAGATAATAACATCCGAATAATGATCAAACGTATAGAGGTTGAAAACTGACTTAAATGCTTAAAGTGAACGAATGCCCGGCGGAAAGCCGCATAAATCACGACTAAAAGCAATAAATGCCTTTTCAGGCTTAAATTACCACAACGGACAGGAGGAGCCCGCCGTGCATGAATGCCTCTTAAGGCTTAAAGAGATGCAAGAATACTGGTGCTCCAACAATCTCAACAAGAAGAAAGGACAAGCGAAGAAGCTGTGTCCGATGAGCTACATGGATTTTATGTCCGTTATGAATAATGTAAACAATATTTTGCAAAACCTTGTTGTCATAAACGGAGTAAAGCCCCGTTCGATGGCGGTGAGAACTACGTAGCCGTTGCGAGAAATACTTAGAAAGATTTCGCAAAATCAAATCAACGGGAAGTAATGCAAAAAAAAGGCAAAAGCAACAGACAACGAAAGAAACGGTAACATAATACTAGAAAAGAAATAAACTTATTCATTCAAGTTAACCTCCAAACGGTGGTGCATATTACATTCAAGGCAGAATGGAAATGAAATGAAAGAAAGCAAATACAAAGCATAAAGCTGGGCCGGTGGTCTTCAACCACAAAAAGTTCGCCTAACACAGACTAGCCTAAAAACTAAAATGTTAGCTGGAAATAAAAAGAAAAAAGCGGACAAGGCGCTCGGAGGAAGAAGAACTTCAACCCGAGCAGGAAGAGTCGGATGACGACAGCCCGAACCCCTATTTCGTGGCGGACACTGATGCTCCCGGATTGGGCTTAAGTTTCTTCACCTTCACTTCCTGAAGGCGGTCAGAAGCCTTATAGAAGGCGTCGAAGTCGAAGTTAGGATCGACCTTCTCGATCAGATCCTGGGCCTCGGTGTCACCCTTGGAAAAACCTTCACGGTAGGCAGCGAGACAAACTTCGCCGATATCGGCCTCCTTCTCCGCCACGGCCTTGGTGTTCTCCACCAGCAGGGCCTCTTTCTCTGCCACTCAGGCGGCCTCCTCCCCGAGAGCCAAAGGGCATCGGCCTGAGAAGTCGTCTTCGACTCCAAGGCCGACAACTTCTCCTGGACTGAGGCAACCTTCGCCTCAACAGTCTTCGCCCTATCCTCAGTAGCGGCGAGGAGATCATTCAGCTCCGCAAGACGCTGATCCCCCCGCTTAGAGTGAGCTTCAGCCGCCACTTTGGCTTTATCCAACTCCTTTAGTCGCGTCTTCAAATAAGCGACGGTCTTCCGATCCTTCTCCAACATGCCTTGCAACTTCTGTCACCCATGACAAACTGAGTCCAGAATAGCAAGGGTCGTTGTGCCCGGCTGGTCCAACCCCTCAATCTGAGAGATCACCTCCCGGAGGCTATGGGAGGCCGACGTCAACAGGTTGACCATCTTATAGGCCGTGTTGCACAATGTCTCCACCGCCGGGTACTTCGGTAAAGTCACCTCGACATTTGGATGGGTGTGCAGCCCCATACCGGAGAGATGTCCACGAGGAGCAGTGGCTGGAAGGCTTCCAGAGAGCCGGAAGCCATGGCAGGAGTTCCTCCCGACCAGAGAGGAGAAGCCTTAGAGCTGTCCACCTGAAACGGAAAAAAGTTAGACAAGTCAACCCCATTATAAGTAGGGATGGAGGAAACGCAATCCATCGGCACATCCAGAGAATGACCGCCGGACACCATGCTATCCCAGGAGTAGCCTTGACTAACCTTTTTCCTCTTCGGTGGAGGCTCATCCTGTTCGGCCTTCGGCCCGAACGAGACAACTCTAGCCGACTGCGTCGGCCGTGGAGGAGAGGGAGCTGAGTCAATCATTACTTGCGCCAGTGGCCAGGCCAAGGTCACCTCCTCTGCCGGGATAGAGATGGGATCAGCCCTAGATGATGACTCATCCCCAGTATTCTTCTTTTTCCGCGGCCGCCGAACGATCTCCATGGGGACAAGCTTCAAATTTAAATTCATGGCCTCGCGGAGGGTCATCTTCATATCCCTAATGTTGATCCGGGGAGTGTTAGTTAGTGGAATACGATTAGAGTCCAAACCAATCCTGAACAATTCCTCACGAGAGTAATCAATGGACCGCTGCAAAAGACAACAGCATGAGTCAATACATGCACAGAAGAACATAAAATAAGAACACAAGTGAATGAAAGGCGACTAGCCCCGACATTCCACTCAAGGCCGGGACCAGTCCGACCCGACTCAAGAAATCGTCGGCGAAGATCACTTTCCCCGGTGGTAACCAAGTTTCGGGCTTTGGGTCCGGCGGCGAGCCAACGGCTTTGAAATAAGCCACTATCTCTTTCTCTCTCGGGGTCAATACCACATCCTTCAAAACGCTTGTGAACATCGAGCCTAAAATGCTTTGGAAAGCATAAAGGCGACAGAGAGCAAACGAAGAGGAATCGTTCTTTCAACTCCTTGATCAACTTTTTAGGGTACGCCGTCATATACCCTGTCTCCGTTATCTGCGACCAGTAACCCGTGGCCGGTCCTCGACCCTCCCATAAAGAGTGCAAGGCCTGGAAGACGTTGATTGATAGGGCGAACCCCTTGTATAGGCAGGTCCATATAAAGGCAACGATGGTTCACACGGCGAACGTGTTCATCAGATGGTCACGTTTCCCCAATTCAGTATTTCCTCGATGAAGGGATGTAAAGGGAAACGGAGACCAAACGCTAAATCCTTAAGAAACACGGCCGTGCAACCCGGCGAAGGCCTACTAAGTCGATCGACTTAAGTATTTTTCTCCTTCGACTTCAGCAAAACTTGGTCGACTTGATGAAATTGGTCTTGAAATTTTGATGGCAAGTCGACCGACTTGCTCGACTTGGCTTGAACCCAATTCCTCATTCTTTCTTCACCCGACTTCAGACTTTCGGGCTTCTTGATACTCATGCTCCATAGACAGTTCGGTATTTGACTTAGGACCGTCAAAACCTGCAAAATTAAATACAAAGGAGCAGTACCAACATTCCATACAAAATAGCTCATATAATGATGCAATTTGAACATAATCATGAGCTAAAATAAGGTCAAATGAGGCGTAAAAATCTGTATGAAAAGCATGTATCAGTTACTCATGAGATATTGTGCAAGGGCAAATTTCTATCAATGAAAAAAAAAGATTAAACATTTCATAAATGCGCTAATTACAATACATATACACTAAAGGTACAATAGTAAAAACTTACAATGATTGTGGGAGACATGTAATACCCCGTATTTCTGTCAAATAATTTAATAGTGGTTAAGAAGGATTTATTATGATTTCTCATGGATTATTATATTTTATAGTGATTTTTGAATAATTAGTTTATAATTGTGGATTTAACAGTGAATTTTGGGAATTTGAGTTATCGGTGTCGGATGGGGGCAAGTTTATGCTCGTTGGACTTGTAAAAATGTGAGAAATAAGATAGTGTGGTTATAAAAGAGTTACTTGGGGATTTAGTCTATATTTAGGACGATTGGAAGCGTTTTTAACCAACTTTGACCGGCGAACCCCTCATTACTAGTTTGACTTGGCCTATTACTAAGCAAACCATTTAATACTTGGAAGAGTAGTGCTATAAACAGTCTCCTTTTGTGCAGTCTCTTTTACAGTCTCTCAACTCCTCTCACATCGGATTATAATATCATTATTTTTTTGCCTCAAAAGTCAAACAAAGGAGAAAATTATATTGTATTTTAGTGGATTATGAGAGGAGAAGGTAGAAGAGAAGATTTAATAGAGAAGGTAGGTAGCATTATTCTACTTGGAAACATTTCATTCCTACATTTTTGTCTCTAAAAATCAGATTTCAAGCTCACAAAAACATCCCTTTCTTCTATCTTCCAACCGTGAGAAACACGGTCACTATTCTTGCCATTTCTCTCTAATTTCTTCTCCGATTTGTCTCGTTTTTGTGCATCGGATTCCGCTTTACATTTCCTAACATCTAGTGGTGGTAGAACTCCAGGTGAGTCACATTTTTGTAGTGTTTGTGAGGTGTTAGCGTTTTGGTTTTAGGTGTATTGCAAGGCTGTGCGATTTCTGGCCTTGCACTTGTGTTTGATAGTTGAAATTAGTTGTAATCGTGAGGAAATTGATAAGGAATTAATGATTTGTAGTGTGTGACTTTGTTTAGGAGGAGCTTTGACGATTTCATCTTATTTCCTTGCCAAACCTTGTCGTAAGTGTGCCGAATCTTGAGATAAGGACTCGTTCCTTACTTAGCTACGTTAGTTGATGTTTAAACGTCTTAGTATGTGCGTGATTTTTGCTCGTAGCAACTGTTTTGGGGCCAAAATGTCACGGCTCAAGCATCGTGTTGGTGTGGCTATGTTCTTCGTATGTTATGTTGTGTATATGTGCAGGAACGTGGGCAAAACTGTGTGTCAAGGCTGGACAGTGGTGTCATGATGTGTTATGAGCTATTTATGACTTGTTGTTGCATTTGTGCTTCGGATTTGTGCAGGTTGTGTCAAGGCTGGACAGTGGTGTCATGATGTGTTATCAACTGTTTTGGTGCCAAAATGTCACTTTTTTGTTAGATATTTGAAAATTTTGAGAATACTTTACTCGACTAAAAGTTGATGAATACGAAGTATCAAATTTATGATACTACGATACACTTTTTGATAATACATGACAAGATATTTGAACACTTGATTTTAAGCTCGACCTTAATAATTATACTCAAATTTTTTTCCATGTCTAAAATGTCGCTCGACTACTTCTACATTAGATTATAAAAAATAAATTGACATAAAGTCCTTACTTGATATCCAATAACAGTTGTATAAATTTCAGGTGAAGCACGAAACTTTGCCTCTGCAACAAACTTGCCATAATGTATTCTTTTAGAGAGTGTCTGTAAGGGAGTAAACATGTTAACAACCGATACAACATTGTATTCTCATAAATAAATTTCAAAGTCATGATCTTTCTCTTCATTCATTAATAAGGTTTAATTGATTTATAAGACATTGACTAGAAAAAAAACTCTATTGAAGTTATTCAAATAAGATATTGCTAACTAAATTAGATATATAGTTAAGAAAAATGCCAGAATTCATAGTTTTTTTACATGTTTTACGCTAGCATGACATATGAATAATACTAAAGGCAACAAGAGCCAATAAACAAAACTCATTAGTCATGTACACAAATCATACATTAAAGAAGCGTCAGAGGAACAAGCATCAAGCATGTTGATGAACAAGTTGTGTATCTTGTTCGGTTAAAAAAAGGTGGGGATCACTTCTAACAAAAGATAATAAGACTAACAAATTGGTGAGGAACATTTTTTTATCTGAACGCATTGTGATTATATTGGATGTTACTCTTTAATAGTTTACCAAATTTATAATGGGATACATAGGTACCTGTAAACAAATTGTGTCACAGACTGCAGCAGATCCATAATTACCATCTTCCCCAGGCTTCACAAGTTTAGGCAAAATGTTTTCAAAGTACAAGTCCCATATTTGTTTGTTTATATTTATTGAATCAGCAGTTGGATGGAGACCCTGTAAAGAATGGTACAAATAAAGTTAAAGTAAGTAAAAAAAAAAAAAAACAAAAATGCACATTTACACAATTAACATTGTGTTCGCAAACAACTTGTTGACTCTACGTATTCAAACTTTGTGTATAATTATCTCCCATAACAGAATCGATAATTGTTGTTTTATAGTGGTATCTATACTTCATGTTCAAATACGAGATTATTTGGGTCAAGATAGACGCATGTGTTAATATAAAATATAATGATGTATGAGAACGATCTTTTTTTTTTTTTTTATCAATAGCAGAGGAGTGGCCAATGTTATATTTTAAAATTCAAAGACACAGGTGAAAAAAAATATGTGGGTCATATCAGGTGTATTGTTGACTCTCAAGCATCTCATATTTGGCTAAATGTAAGCTACTTTTTGTTGGAATATTACCGATCTCATGCAAATTATATTTCTAAGGTGCTTAAATAGTCACTTCACTTTGTGAGTTTTGATTCTATAGATTGATCTCGTTTTATCATTTTTATGTTCCAAATTTGATATTTCCCCGTTTAGTTAGGTAAGGTAGGAGTTGAAGAATAAATTGTCATATATCATCAATTATACCCCACCAAAGAGAGAAAAACAATTACAATATCTCACAAAATATTTTAAAACATCATCTCTTCTGTGTAAGAGTTAGACAATTATTACTGCTAGATAACTTACATCTAATGATAATAGCATGTCATGAATAAGAATTATAAAATTTGGATACAAGTCCATTC
Source organism: Gypsophila paniculata (assembly GCA_032274805.1). Lineage (NCBI taxonomy): Eukaryota > Viridiplantae > Streptophyta > Magnoliopsida > Caryophyllales > Caryophyllaceae > Gypsophila > Gypsophila paniculata. The sequence goes on along the minus strand of JAUEKU010057269.1, from coordinate 5,453 downwards.
AATAGTCATACACTACTCAATGGGAACGTAATAGGTTTGCTTCATTATTTTTGGTGTATCAAGTTATTAGACGCTTATAAGTCCCACGTAAAACTTCAATTTTCTCACTTGTATAAAGGTTAACATTAAGAGAAAATTATGGAGATAAAATTTTATAAGAGATTTCATTGAACGATAAAGCGTGAAAAAAGAATAACAAAATTAAAATAAAGAACGAAGGCAAAGTTGGAAACAAGAATATTTTGATTAACATTAACTTCAAATATATCAACTGATGAACTGATCGAGAATAAGGCATACCTAAAGCATCAAACATTGAATGACACGCTAGCATCAATGATCAACCTTCAAGCAAAGTAGAAAAGGAATTGATCACTCGGTATTAAATAGATAAGAAATGGAATAAAACCTTAAACTCAACATGAACACTTAGTTATAGTTGATCAACCTTTCATCAAAGCATAATCTGTCACATGGGATAGCGGGTTGAACGCTTTGGGTTGGGTCATTTTGGTCAGGTCAATACAAGCTGTTTTGGATAATTTGGGTCGAGAATTTAATTCAAAGTAGTCATTTTAAGTGTCTATCGTGTCTATTAGATCAATCTGGGGATGTCAATTTCAGGACGCTTTCATTTCGGGTGTATTGAGTCATCTTCGAGTTTTTTTTTGGGTAATTTTTTTAGTTCTTTAGTCGCCTCATTAGGTCGGGTCAGTTGGCTCCACTCTAATTAGAGCTATGTCTTAACCAACATTTTAGGGTTTCGTTGGGAAATAAGGAGATTTGAAGGGAAATACTGAAGACATAAACTTGAACTTTGAAACCTTATAAGGTGTTAATACCATTTTCAAGTAACCTATTAGTAACCAAAGATCATTCTTCCTGGTAAAAAAAATTAATAATAATAAAATAAAATAAAAACAAAGAGGAAACAAAATTGCACAAAAAAAAGAAAAATCAAACGGACTATTTTCCTTAAATTATACAAAATTCCACATTTTTTTCAACGCCACATTCTTTGCAACAAGATATATTTTCTAAATTAATCGATCATCCATCATATATCTTTGAAAATATGCCTTTTTCAAGGTCTAAATAAAAAGACACATAACCTCTTTTGATCTATAAACAACTTATTTATATGACTATACCTACATTAAATGAAAAACAACTTGAGTAATATTTAGTTGACATGTGGCATTATGTAACTCACTTTAACTACATTAGTTAATGAGCTTACAAAAAGTAACATTACGTGTACGCAATTTTAAGTTTCTTTTTATGCGATTTAATTATTTTGTTTTATAATCTGCCTAACCTATACGGGTATAAAAATAAAACGAAAATATTTAATGGATAGTTAACACCGTTAATTTTGAGACCGTTTTGGAAAGATACAACCCAAACTGGGGATTATTTTGGGAATATGCATAGTTTGGATTATTTTGGGAAAAAGAGACAAACTTGGGATTATGTGTGGGAAATTTTTCTATAACAATTCAATCAACCGAAATATTTTCTCTTAACAATCATGTTAAGCAAACGTTAAATAAATTATTAATGATTTCGTTTCAATGTAGGATTTTGGTTAACGATTAAATAATGTTAGCTATTTTTTTTTAAGTTTTCTACTTATTAAGTATTAGCGTCACATTTTATTTTCATAAAATTAATTTTAAGCTGGTACATTTTTTAATTTTACTAAATATAAGCTCTTTAGATTTAAGTTTCTTCTAGTAATGTTAAATGAAAGAAAAAAACTAAAACGTAATTAAATTAAACATTTTTTACAAAGTAAATGGTTTGCGGTTAAAGTTGAAACCAAACCATTTCAACGATTAAGCGACATTAATTAAGATTAATCGAAATCATTAATTAATTGCAACATATGAAGGTTCGGTGTACCAAATTGTCAATAAGCACCCCAGTTACTCTCTAATATATCATTGATAATTCAAATACACTTATTCCGATAACTCATTTTCTCTTCAATAATGAGCGTCATGCATAATCCTCCTACGTTTATGTTAAATTAATTGAAAAAATTTAAATGAAACATGATGTTTTACTTTCATTTATTTTTTACAAATTTGAAAGTTGACACTAATAGCCTCAAAATCATTGTCAAAAGAAATACTTCAATATTGTAAGATATTACAAGTTAACAACAGGTGAACTCTGTGACGTGTATACTTATGATTATTAAGAATGGGTAACATTAAACGAAGAGATAAGGTGTCCTAGGACTTTCACCGGTTACAGAAGAAGTTTTCAATTAAGAAGTCAAACATTAGGTTTCTTAAATTAGTTCGCGAACAATAACAAAGCAAAAAATAAAAAAAAATTGTTAACTATAAAAGTGAAGTTAATCTTTGAATCTATAAATATTAAAGAGTACGTCTTATAAGTGAGTCTCACAATAAATTAGCGACATCGATATGACAACAGTCAACTAAATAAAATAGACCAAAGTAATGAATCTCATAATTGATTTCTAGAACCACCTGAGGGTATTGTAAGGGTGGCAACGATGGCTCAGGTCGATCACTTAGAAAGAAAGGATGCTCATCCGGACTTTTATATCGTCCCACCTATTATGTAGAATTAGAATAAAATAACTCAAGCGCGTAAATGTCATCTTCGAAAAGAAAAAGAAGACTATAGCGACAAAATTTACAATACCTGGGCATGAAGATTTTCAGTTTCCTTAAGCATATACTCAATCAATGAACCATGAAAGCCATCCAACGGAAATGCATCAGGGTTATATGTGTCAGCATTGTAACAAAATTGTGATCTCTCGAGAAGGCTAAATATGATACTATCTTCTTGTCGTATTAGATAATTACGAATGCCATCCAGTGTCAAACTTTTGCTCTCATCGATTCTCGTTATTCCTTTCAAGCTGCATAATAGAAAAAAATAATAGTAATCCCAGAAAGAAAAAATATAAACAGCAGTTTCATTGTTGAAGATTACAAATGAAGGTAGTAAAACAAAATATTGAATTGTGAGATCATTTTATTCTACAAAAAGACTTGTAAAATTTGTTGAACCTAAGAAAATTTACATCTTTTATCAAGTTTGTGATTGATATATCAAGTGTCCATATAGATTCATATTGATTCTTCAAAAAGATGAAAATGCAATACTAATAATACATAATACAGACTACCTTATTGTGGAAAAAAATTTGAAATTGGCTTTTACAATTTATAGGATTAAAGTTTTTAGGGAAAAGAACGATACATAGGTGAATTTGAGAACCTGAAGAGATGATACGAAAAACTAATACAAACACATAAGCTTCAAGCAAGACCATTACATGACTTTATGATATATTTTATTCTAAAAATCAGACAAGATATCAAGGAGAACCTCGCTTAATCAAGAGTCTTTCAAAAATGTGTCCTGGCATGAATAATGCCTAATAAAAAGTATTTTTCAAAGCCAAATTGGTGATGTAGCTCGATCTGAATAAAGCCAAAAGTATTTTTCAAGAGTCTTTCAAGATTTTGGGCAGGCTCCTTCCCTCCTAACATTGGTGATGTAGCTCGATCTGATTTGGTTTGCTAAGTCCCCGTTGGGGTTTTCAAAAAAAAATAAATAAATAAAATTCAAAGCCAAATAACAAAAAAAATCTTCTTATCTTCATAAATAAATGTCATATGCAATATAATACAAATCATCAAACGATAATTCTTTGCGCATGTAAGAAAAATAATTTAAAAATTTATTCAAAAAATATGCTAACTGTTAAATAAACATCTTAGATAACAAGCCACGTGATTATTAATTACAAATAAAAGACTGTATTAACCACCAAATTGAACAAAATTGGATATCAAATGGGTGTTCAAATTTATACCAAAGAGCTCTAATTGATAGAAATTTAGAACATTTAGTGCCCCTAATCAAAGATCTTTCACCATCAAAACAAAAACCGTAGTTTCTTCTTGTTTGACATTGAAGACGATACATGGATCGCCGTAAATTCAAGGTGGGAATCATGGATAGAGTTGAAATGGAAGAATTTACTAGCATCAACTCCATTGACACAACAAAAAAACAATACTAACTTAACAAGAGAATGAGTTTTTAAAAAGTTTAATGAAGAGAGAAACTACATTTATGTATATGTGTGTGTATATATATATATATATATATATATATAGTTGGATCAATAGACGTTACACTAATTGACAAACTAGGAGTCTAAAGTGAAACGTGGTAAATGAGATAGTGGTTGAAAAGCATTAAATGCAAGAGATGTAGGTGCGCAATATAGTAAAGAGGAGGAGGAGAAGGAGACAATTTCATAATGTAAACAACTCATGGTGCTTTATAGTAAATGTCATTCAAACAAGTTAGTTACAACTTATAAAAGTTACCTTTTAAAAAAAAAAATTAATAATCTATTTGAAATTTATTACTTGACTAGCTTAGCTCCCATGCAAAAAGGCAAGATTGTTATACAAAATATATTTCAGTTAAGTGTAAATTATACTTTTTATAATAAATTAAATAATGAGTTTCAAGTTAGAATAGTATAACAATAAATATTTTTAAACTATAATAATAACATGTGAAGAGCACAAAATTGACCTTAGTTGATTAGGTAATTAAATGTTACGCCTAATTTTTTTTCAATTAGGTAAATATTGAATATATTTAAATTATCAAATTTTATAGAACGCCCCGTATAGTGCTCAAAAGGCTTTTACTTTTTCAAGGTATATAAGAGGAGTCAAATATATGTAACCTTACCCATATATTAAAAGAATGACGAGAGATGAACAACTCTCGATTGTTTTCAGGTAAGTCTCAATTAAATAAGGTAGATGCGTTACAACGTAAAACTTTCTAAAATAATTTATTCAAAGTTTGTTACTAGATAACGTACAAGATTTGGGTTAATAACGTATCATATATATAATATAATGTTTAGTGGTAACAAAATCTTCTGTCATATCAATAGATAAGAGAGGTAAAATGTATTTAATCTTACCCATGTGTTAAAAGAATGCCGAGATAAACAATTCTGGACTATGTTAAGGCAAGTCTCATTTAAATAAGTTATTACTTTCCTTTTCAAAAATAATTTATTCGAAGTTTATTACTTTATATTGTAAAAGACTCGACTTAATGATGTAACGTCTAGTGTTTAAAAGGCAATCAACATGTTAAATAAGATAAGAATGTCAAATATATGTGACCTTACCCTTGTGATAAAAGAATGTTGAGATAACAGCTTACAAGTATTTATAGGTAAGTCTCATTCCAATAAAGTTGATACATTAGCTTATTAATTTCCATTTCTAAATAATTTAGTTGAAATTTACTACTAGATATCGTAGAAAACTTGGCTTAATGATGTACTCCCTCCATTCAAATCCAACTTGTGCATGACATCATGGCACACATGCCAACGCGAGTTTTACAACGTTAATATC
>JAUEKU010057158.1:0-13749 GCA_032274805.1 Gypsophila paniculata | reverse complement strand
AAATCAAGTCACAGTTACCGCGTTAAATGCTCGATAGAACGATCAGTTAACCGTAAATTTAACACTAGGTTTGTATAGGCATAGATGTAGTTTTGCTTGTATTGTATTTGAGTTTTTTTTATCTCTGGTTCTTTGGATTCATTTTTGTGTACTTAGCATAAAATGGAAGATAGGGATGGCATGCATGAGGCAATTTTGTTTTAGGTTGGTGAACGTCGATATATCTCTATCGACTTTTGAGATAGTCTTTTACGGAAAAATAGATAGGTAAATATCCTTTTAATTTGGTTTTTTCATTATATGAGTTGGGAATCAAACTCTGAACGACTTGTTTAAGAGATTAGAGTATTTACTTACCGCTAGCACAAAAGTACAAAACGGAAGATAGTGATGATATGAGGCAAATTTGTATGAAAGCCATCAATTGTATATCTAGAGACAAAGGAGTGTTATACAAAATAAAAAAAAAATCGTTCACTGAATCGATTAAAATTACAATAGGTCTTCCTTACGACAGATAATTCATCTCAACAATGAAATTCATCAAATATTTCATTTCATTTGTACATATAAGAGAACTCTTTTATTTTTCCCTATACATTTTGTATTTGTTTTATTCATATTACTCGACCCGTCTTAAACTTAAGATGAATACTTTCGTCAGTTCATCTTTATAATGGTTAATTTCTCGGCGAAATGTGAACAGTTTATTTTGACCAAAAAAATTATTCGTATTAATCTTTTCTATTAAATTTTACATTTTGTCAAAACTGATCACTGTTCCAATTTTAAAAAATAATTGAAATGAAAATTTGAAAAAAAGAAAATTCAATAATTTGATCTAAATGGTAAAAAAATTCCAATGAACCGTTAACCGTTTATTTTTACGGTTCTAATAAGTAATAACCAAATGATAATGAAAACCACCATTTCTGTGATGCTGACAACGAATTTACCTACAAAATCACCTTGTTCAGCAGCTCAACATTCTTCCTCAAGGTTCAAAATTCCCAACTTTTTTTCTTCAATTTTGTGTTTATAACCTCTTATTTTACTGCTTTTTTATTGTGGGTTTTGTTAAATTAGCTGTAATTTTTTTTGTGATTTTCTATGTTCTTCATACGAGTAACAATGATTTTTGATGTGGGTTTTTGTTTAATTGGGGGAAATTAGGCTTAATTTACTGATTTTATGCAGTTAAATTGAGAAAGTTTGAATCTTTTTTACTCATAAGTAAAAATTATTCACATGGTTGATTGATTGAGTATAATTCATGGATTAGTTAGAGAATTAGCTGTGATTTTGTGGCTTTTATGTTCACAAACCTTTGATTCTTTATTGAGGATGGTGATTGTAGGTAGAGTTTTCAAATAAGACCGTTGTACCGTGTTATAATACTTTTGCACCTCATTTATACTATCATTGACTGAAGTACATAAGCTTTTATTTGAAGCTGTTGAACGGTGTATAACGGTATTATGAGAGACTAACTCTTCAGTAGTAGTTGCCTGTGTGGTCAAGGTTATGTTTCTAGTTGGTATTGGCATTGTCGTTGTCGCTATGGCTAACTGCAATGAGCGTATTTTTCTAGGCTATGTGTCGCAGTAGTTGGTCATGTGGTCACGGTTATGTTTATAGTGGTGCATCGTAGTTTCATTGTTGTTGGTTAGGTGATATGTGTATACTTTTCATGGTAATGCGTTTCAGATGTTGCCCTTGTGTTCAAGGTTAAGATTCTAGTGGTTTTTGCATTGTCATTGTTGATGTTGTCGATCATGTGCTAAGCGAATATTCTAGCTGTTTGTGTGTTCAAGCTTATGTTTCTGGTGGTTGTTGTCGCTGTTGTTGATCATGTGCTAACCGCTATCTGTGTATGTTCTGTAGGTAATGTGTTTCAATAGTTGCTCACATGCTCAAGGTTATGTTTCTAGTGGTTGTTGGCATTGTTGTTGTTGCTGTGGTTATTGATCATGTGCTATGTGTCTATTCTTCTATGTAATGTGTTTCGATAGTTGCCCGCCTGTTCAAGGTTACGTTTGTAGTGGTCATTAGCATTGACGTAGTTGCTGTGGCTGCTGTTGATCATATGCTGTGTTTATTCTTCTAGGTATTATGTGTTGATCAATACGTATTGTGTTCAAGGTTATTTCTTTAGTGGTCAATAATGGCATTGTCGTTATCGTTGTTCATCATTGTGCTATGTGTATATTCTTCTAGGTATTGTGTCTCGGTAGTTGCCAGCGTGTCCAAGGTGATGTTTCTAATAATTTGCTCTTCAAATGTACGACAATCATAACATTGCTAACAAATTTACAAAAATAATCAGTAAACAACTACGATATATCCTAGGGGCGTTTATATCCTACCTACCCCAAACAATAGATAAGATCAGGAGGCTTCGTAGCACGTCGATTATTGGCCAGTCTGTGTCATGGATAGTAACTTTCTAAAATAGGTATGAGATTTTGAAATAAATATTACTATGTATGTTTTTTGAGTATGCAATATCAAGGTTATATAAGTAAGCCTATAATGAGATTACACGCGTCCGAACAACATTGATTGGATCTTTATCGAGGAGATTTTAGATCACTTTTTCGACGTGTTATTAGAAACAAATCCTCAGGATTCTGTACTAACAACTAATCCTTCAAGGTAGATATTGGAGTATGTTTAGTTCACATTGGACGCGTGATCCGTAATTGTACATATAAATACGTGCTCACCATGGGGATTGGACATATATCCCAAGCCTCGAAAAACAAAGTAAAGTACGAGAGAAAAACACTATGGCTGGTACTGGTAAGGCTAAGAGGAGATCGAATACCGAGTACATAACTGACAAATCAGCTAGGAAGGTGTGCTTCAACAAGAGAAAGAAGGGCCTCCTTAAGAAACTAACCGAAGTCACAACCCTTTGTGGTGTCGAGGGTTGTGCTATCGTCTATAACCATAATGAAGCAGAGCCCGTCCTTTTCCCTGCTAAGGACGTTTCGAAGGTCACTGATGTGATCTCGAAATTCAAGAGTTTACCCGAAGAGGAACAAACCAAGAACATGCTCACCCAGGAGACTTTCCTTAGGGAAAAAATCGCTAAGGCCGAGAAGCAACTGAAGAAGTTGCGGGCTGAGAACAAGGAGAAGAAGCTTTCCGGTCTCATGTGTGAGTATCTGGTTGACCCAACGAAGAGTTTCAATGATTTGTCCATGTCTGATCTTGAAGATCTCGCTAAAGTGACCGATGATAGTGTCAAGGAGGTTGATCTGTACCTTAAGAGTATTGCGTCTGGGAGGAACTTTCGTCCTCCCGTCCCTGGTGTGCTGAAGCAGTTGGCTCCTCTTTATCCAACCATCCCATCGACTACCCTGTGTCTCGGCCCCAGCACAATTGAAGAAGATGCCATGCCGGGCTCTTCGAGCATGAATGGGACTGCGTCTGATGAATGATGCCTTGGCCTGATCAAGGGGCTCGCAAGATGGTGGCGTTGGTAGTGGTCGTGTTTAATAATCTGAGAGTTCTTTCGTCTTTCGTTCTGTGTGTTTTAGTTTCTGAAGTGTTCTCTTTGCTTTTGAATTAGTATGCGTACTCCATCCGTCCCGATCAATTGTTATCTACTGACTTTTTATGCTAGAACATTTCAAACATAGATAACAATTGACAGAGACGGAGGGAGTACTCCGTATCACATTTAAGGTGCTTGCTGTAGTTTACATCCATGCTATAATGGGATTGTTGTGTGCGTCTTTGTCTAATATTCTAGTCCTTAATAAAACCTAATTTTCTGTGTTTGTTTATGCAGTATGCATATTGTAATTTCTCTAGTTATTGTTTCACTTTGCTGTTTAAGTTAATGATGTGACTATGTGAGAACGTTTCATACTGTGGGACATAGAATAAATCTAACAAAATTTATTGAAAATAGAGAAATTGTTACCACCCTATGTGAGATTCTCAGCCTATGCGAAAAACCTAAGTCATATATATGGCGAACAATTGATATCGGCAATCTAAACATACAATCTTCTCTAATGAAAAGTAAATCGTTGATTAGAAGTCATACGACATCTACAACCAATATCATAACTAACTAATAAAACAATAAAATAGTTCTTCCTCAAAACTAATATTCTTAGTAATAGAACAAACTAATATTAAGCATAACAAAAAAAACATGTAAAGTTTTGACAAGATAATCGATGTATTTCCTCTGATTCATCCGACTTTTTTCGTTTGAATTTTTTCTATAAGAGTAGGTTTTGAAAAATATAAAAAGAAAAATGGTGAATCAGAGGGAGTACTCGATCGGTTTGAGACATGTCAATTTTCTACCAACATGAGATGCACGAGTATTGACGTGCATAGAAGCCACAAACTTTATCGCCTTTTGGTTTCTCAACTTGTAGATGTTTGGCATGTTGCACACTTTTAAGTAGCTTGTTTATAAACTCCTCGTAGTTGTATTTGCTCCAAAAATAGTCGTCTTTTCTTTGCACACAAATAAAAGCCTTTTCTAACCAGGGGAATGTTCCTTGAGTCGTACACCAATATTTGGTTATCGGAGTTCCTTTCCAACGCAATGAACGTAGTTGTGGTGCATTTATTTTGAAGCAATGTGGTAGCCAATTAGGGGAAGGGTGCTCAAAGTCGACTTCATCCATGTCCAAATTCTTGAGTCGAGGAGCCACCACCGTGATCTTACAAGTCGTATGGTTGAACTTCAGTTTCTTCAGGGTGAGACGTTGGAGGGACTGACAGACAATTTTTATAAAAATTTTGAGATTGGGGGACGAGCACTCGACACACGTGATCTCCACCTCTTCCAGGGTTGGCAGACGATCCTGTGGGCTGATCTTCAAAACCAGGGCATCATTGAACGCGCAATTCTCAAAGTGAAGCACGAGTTTCTTAAGCTGAGGAAATTCATAGGAAATCAACTCGCCCATACGAGAAAAATCACGAAAGTCAAGACCTTGATAATGCAAGGCCAATGTCTCTAGGGCAGGTAGCATTGCACCATTAGGTATACTATCCCTATAATACAATGTGCTTATTTGACCCTTACGCCAAGATATGCTCAATTTCCTCATAGTGTAGTTTTGTTCCCTTAAATATTTCATAAAAATATAATATAAGAAATAATTAAAGTTAGACACCGAAGTTGAGGGATGATCAATGGTAACAACAAAAGTATATAATATAGGATTTTCCATGATGAAACGTCTAAGCTTCCTAGAGACGTAAAACATGTTCCATGAGACCGTCTCATCATCAACGTACGAAAAAATTTGATGAATAATATCGTCGGGTAATTTGCTAAGTCTGTCACCTTCATCAATTTCTTCTAATGAACGGTCAAGTATTGTAACCAAATTTGTCGTCATATTGAAGAATGTACTTAGAGATATGGTGTTTCTGTTTTGAAACTAATTAGAAGGAAAGAAAATTTATAATAACAAGTTTTCTAACATGTGTTAATTGCTTATATAAGGTGATTAACTGATTATAATTATAAGACGTTTTGGTATTGAATTGAAAACAAGGAAACTCGCCTTGTTATCAATTTCCAAAATATTATTATGAAATTTTATTGGTATTTTCAAATAACAGCTCCAATAACATACTCCCTTTAATCTAGACGAATTTATTGACTTCCAATATCTAATCCAATTCACCTATTCAATGTATGCCAAAAAAATTGACGATTTTACCCCTAAAAGTACTTAAATTTTTTAGCGAATGTGGATAAATAGTCTCGAGAATCTTTTTAAGAGGACGGCCGGATAGGAACATGTTCATCCGGCAAGACTGATTTTTATATCTTAACTTAATTTTTGAATGGTGAGGCTGCCTCATCGTATGAGACCTAATTAATTAATAGTGTCATGTCATCAAAAGAATCCCTCCCCAAACTTTCTAATTTATTTCTCCCTACTATTTATCAAACCCTATTAGTGGAACTTTTAAATACAATATAGTTATTTTAATTAAAGTGTATTTTTTTTCGTAAGAAAAATGTCTTATTGCACAAAATAGTTTCGCCATAAAGATAATCGACGTTGTGTGAAACCATATACAGAGTATAAGATTGGAGTTTAAGTTACTTTTCACACACGATATAATTATTTTTGAAGTAGAATACAGTTACTTTTTAATTTAACAATTTAGGTCACCGTAGAATTTGTATATGTTTAATTATTGTTATGTTGATAAATTAAAATATCACAAATTTGCATGCAATTATTTAAATGCTACTCCATAATAATTACTCCGTAAATGCCTGTAAACATAAGTAAATATCGAAAAACTAGTCATTTGCACGTGTTTTTTACAAATTCAACGACTCAAATCCTCAATACACGAGTTTCATATATATGAACAGTTAAATAGTCACTTTAAAAGCAAAAATGTATACACAAAATTAAAGCCTTAAAGGTAGTTATATATGGGTAACACAAAAATGATGAGACGATTTCACAATTATTATCTTGATGTAGTATAATTCGTATTAGATGTATAATCGATCTATTTCGAAATTAAACCACCCAAATCAAAACGAGGTTTATATGTCTGTTTTGATTTACAATATCAATTAAGATTGTGTCTCACTCTTCTATTTAAGAAGATTATGTATTTGTTCATAGGATAAATTTATTATTATTACTTCATCTATTTCAGTTATTCGTTTATCTTTTTATTTTATATATATTAACGTGAATTGCTTATTTTCTTTTAATAAATACTCGGTATGTAATTTGATCCACAGAGTGATAATTAATAATTGATTAAATCAAAGAGAATTTTATTTAGCTTTATGATGAAATAAGCGCCATATTATCTTTTTAACTAAAATACAGTGACTATTGTTGATATTTGAATGTCTAATTATAAAAGATAGGAATTTTATTAGGGTTTGATGGCATGTATACTAAAATTGCTTATATATGCTAGCTGCTAGGACACCTTTTGTTATTGTTTTTGTTTTAGGATTAGGAAACCTACCCTTTTATCTCGTGATCAGATAAATTGATTATCATTTTATGTAGTAATTTATTTAACTTTTTATTGTGAAATCTAATCTAATCTAATCTATCTATCTAATACTATATACATAAACCATAATTTAGGGGTTCCGTTGAATACCTATCTTAAGTAGTGACAAATTTTAGGCAAACTAATCTATCTCTCCTTCGCTTTTTTGAATACCTATCTTAAGTAGTTTTTCTCTTGCCTCCCATAGTCCTCGTCAATTGTAACTTTAATTAGTTCCAAATTCTGTTTCAATGAAAGACCCATTAGGAAACTATTTAGCTTTCAAAATCGTCACCATTAGACTGTCTATGGCTGTCAAAAGACACTAGGTTTGCAGTTATTGAATAAGTGAATTATAGGATTCGTTTAACTATAGTTTAGATTATATTTAATCAAAGTCAAAGTGAACTTGATTCGTTGTAAACCAAAATGTGAATTCGAAAATGTAAAGGAGTACAAGTTCACATATACAAGGCAATTCCTATGTTTACGAATTTTAGAGATATTTCGGGCCACCGAGAAAAAAGGGATAGTCGAAGGCATCAAGGGATATTCCATCTAAAAACTTACTCTTGGTACGAGGGAACAGTCCACAAGTATGGTAAACTGTCTAGTTGACAGATTAATTTTTTATGCAATTATTGTTAGTTTTTTAAGATTTTATTTGGTAAATCAATCAAATTATCTCAAAAGATGTTTTAGAAAGTGACCACTTTATTTCCTTCGGTGTAACCTGTATAAATATATACATAATTTTGTGCACAAATTTATTTTCATAAGTGATGCAACTCGAAGCATTTTATAGGAAATAAATATTAAAAAAATAATTATTTAAAATAGAAAAATATATATCAAAAATCGGACTAAAATTAGAAACTATTTCTTCAAATGTTCTAAGTGTCATGACTCAAGTGGTGACTAATATTTCCTTCTCATATATGACCTCAAACCACATTTCCACCCAACTTTTTTATTTTCTAGTTGTAGAAGATAATAAATTTTTTTTAGGTAGTAGATTACTAAATTGTTTGAAACTAGAACAATATCATTACCCAAATGGTGATCAATATCTTTTAATCCTTTTACTTATATGTAAGGATAAGTCTTAAAAAAGACCGTCTAACATGATAGACGGGTTTCTGAAACATAACACGTGACCACACTTTGATTGATCGTGACCATATTTGAGTATAATGTGACCATTATTAAGATATATAAAAGTGGTCACGTTTTAGTTAATAATGGTTACGATAAGTCTAAAAGTGGTCACATTTTATGCATCAGTAAACTCGTCTTTCACTTTGTTAGTGATAGACCATCTTTTATAAGACTTACTCTATATGTATTATTATGAGGGTAAGTCTAGTTTCGATTAGGCTCTCGATCTTAAACCAAAACTACCAAAGTTCAATTCAATTTAGGCATCCCTATATTCAATTGACAACATAAACGCGTAGGAAGACAACGATAAAGCACGAATCATACATTCAATCAACGATTGAAATCACGAATTCCCCTAAACCCTAGTTAGGAGATTAGCTATTCATAGGAAGGGGAAAAATCAAAACAATAAGCAATTATAAACATGATAAGCGAATAAAGAATGATTAAATTAAAACCTGAAAATGATCCGTAGAAAATACCGATTCGATCCCGAAAATGATGAATCAAAGTAATCTAAAACCTAATGATTTAAAAGTGAGTTTTGAAAACTAAGTAAAAGCCTAATTGAAAGATTAAAAGTTAAAATGAAGATTAACAACTAATAGACTCCTCCCTCCGTTTTGTGACCTAAATCACTTATTTATACAACTCCAAGTAACAAATCGGGCTTAAGTCGAATTTGGCCCAGTAGAAGACCGAAATCCGGCCGGATTTTATCCAAATTAGCTTGGATTTATGGCCATCTAGCCCGGATTCTTAGAGAATCCGGCCGGATCCCCTTGGTTCCATCAATTTCGTTCCTTTCTCGTTTTCTTCGTTCGTCACTCGTAGCTCGGATCCTCCACGTATTCACTCGTATCCCGAGCTCCCGTATCGGCTCGAGCTTGGTCTCGTGGTCTCGGTACTCGTGCTTGCTTCACTTGATTTAGGATTTGGCTCAGGAACGCCAAAACCGGCAAAATACAAGCAAAAGGAGCAGTATTGCAATACATAGCAAATAGCTCATAATAGCATAGGAAATGCGACTAAGCGTGAGCTAAGAGGCGACTAACCGGGGGTATAAAAGCTATATAAAATGAACGTATCAAACTCCCTCAAACCGAACCTTTGCTTGTCCTCAAGCAAACTACCCAACATATAGCACAAATCGCGAGGACAAGCTAGCGCAGGAAATCTCAACTCGACGTGTCAAGTATCGTCGCCTCATACAAAAGCGTATCAATCTATTACGTTGCTTCCTCTTCATTAGATTGAAGAGTTAGGGAGTAAACTACACACATAAACGATGGCGGTACATTATGACATAAACACCATGGAGAGACTTTCGACCGTATGCATCCACTACGACGCTCAGACTATAAATAATCTCACTAACTCAATAGCTAGGAAAGCTACTAGAACCATGCATGTCGTCACCTATAATGAACTCCAAATCACATCGAGCGAGGTTTCCAAGGGTTGTAATGTGAGGCTCGGGTTGTGAAGGTGAAAGGTGGTAAATGCATTTGGATATGTGGAGCTCAACGACGTAAAGCTGCATTAGAAATCAACACTCACACTCCAACAAACGATAACTCATTAACCGCGTATCAATAAAATCAATTCCCGCATAAAAGTAATGTAAGATCGCTTCCCACATAAACTCCGATCTTTTAATTCAACCACACATATTTACAAACCAACTCACTCTTTTTTTCTTTTGTTTTTGATTTTTTTTATTTTTATTTTTTTTTGAATAATAAGAAACTTGAAATAAAGTGAGATCGGGTAAAACTTGTAAACTCATAAGGGAAGAAAGCAAAGATAACGGGAATGATCTCATAACAAAACAACTCATAACTCCAACTCATATAATAAATCACGGACTCGACCCACTTCCTCCCAACCAAATGCTCCGTGAAATACGTAAGATCCCTAATGCACTCGTAAGCCCGGGTAGGATAATTCTGGAATGTAGCAAAATATATATAATGAGGCTAGAAAAAAAGCTATAAAGGCTAGGACGGGCTAGAAAATGAGAGATCTAAATCTAAAGGGATAGAAAAAAAAGGCCATTAGGCTATGTCGAGTTAATAATAATAATGTAACCAAAAATAAGTACCTCATCGTGCTATGCTCGATCATTTAAACTCAAGTAAGTTCAAACAACAACAATGATTCAAATTTTCATTTCACTAGTGCGAGTTTAATCAATGTCAATTGGATGGTTAATCTAAGAAACGCATCTCGTCTACGACACACGTGCCTTTGCCGAAATATAAGCTAGTCTACTCAAATCACCTCAAGGATGAATGGGATAGGGTAGGCAAGGCAAGAACGTCAACACGATTTAGAGACTCAACTACGTAACGAAGAGCGTATCACAAGAGACACTAAAGCTAATTCTGCGCAAAAGGTTTCTAAGCGACGACTAACGACTATAAAAATGCTCACAGAATGAAGATGCGACTAAACTAGAATTCACGAAGACGCAAACTCCCCTTCAAACCAAATCACACATAGTCCTCAATGTGGAAAACAGCACAACCCCAAAAGATAAGAGGACACAAAACATAAGGGTGGGTAGAAGGTAAAGAAAGAGAGGGAAGGCAAGAATTACTCACATAACGGTGATCGAGCTCCCCCAAACCATCGTAAAGCAAGGGGTGTGATAAAGCGTCGTAGTACCTGTAAGCTCGATCCAAATAATAAATAATCCTCCCTCGCGCGCGCTCGATAATAAAAAAAAATAAAACAGATAAAAATTACGAGCACATAAAACAAATAAAAAGTACAGATATTATAAATTGTCATCAGGTTGCCTCCCAGAAGCGCTGGTTTTTATGGTCCCGGACGACCGCATTCTTACTCAACTCAAATCGACGTAGTCTAGCCAGGGTTGCCGACTACGCGTGACTCCCTCACTCGTCGTAAACAACTTGGACTGTTGAACGACTCTACCTTCAAGAGGGCGGCGAAACGGCTCACCATAGCTCGTATATGGCCCCGGCGATTAGTATTTCGTCCGTGTGACACCGTCGCTAGCATCATACAAGTCGGTTTCCAACAGCTTCGTCTCCCCCAAACCAGTCTTGTGCTTATTCTTTGTACCTGCAAAAGGAGAAACAATAGAGCAAACCTCCAAAGTGTCTTCAGTAGAGAGAGACGGAGGTATAACATTAATAGCATTAACCGATTCTAACCGCAGAGGTGACCGTGTGGTGTCCGAATAAGTGTACGTGAGTTTCTAACTCCCTATCGAGAACATCAAGGTCTTGTTCCCCACATCTATAATAGCACCAGCAGTGTGCAAAAAGGGTCTACCTAAAATGATCGGGATGTGGAGGTCCTCGAGGATGTCTAGCACCCCAAAATCTATGGGGATAAAGAACATTTCGACCCGTATTGGAACGTCCTCTAGGATACCTAGAGGGTGCTTGACCGAACGATCGGCCATCTGTAAAGTCATAGAGGTACAACTCAAAGTAGTCATATGGAGTTTTTGACAGACAGAAAAAGGAATAATACTCACGCTCGCCCCGAGGTCACATAAGGCCTTATCGACAACGTACTTCCCTATAGAACAAGGGATGGAAAAGGTCCCGGGGTCACTCAGCTTAGGGGGTGAATTCCCTTGTAGAATAGCGCTACCCTCCCCCATGAATGCCACCGTCTCGGTCTCACTTAAGGAACGTTTCCTAGACAACACTTCCTTCATGAATTTGGCATATGCTGGAACTTGCTTAATTAAATCAAGGAAAGGAACATTTACCTGCAAGCTCTTAACGACATCCATGAATTTACGGAATTGGATGTCGACAGCGGAATTACGTTGTCGGCCTGGAAACGGGAGTTGAGTCTTTATCGGTGGTGTTGGAGGGGCTACTGTACAGTCCTTTTTGACGGGACTAGCATTATCAGAATCAAAAGCCAACAGGATTTCATCACGCGAAGCGACAGACGGATCGAAAGTGGTGGGTGTCGAACTGGGCCGGATTTGGGAAGAATCCGGCCGGATTTCTGATGAATCCGGTCCAGTTCTTCTGCTCGTACTTGTTTTCTCCGCCTCGATCACAAGCTCTTTCGGGTGCTTCGGGCCATTGTAACTCGCACCACTCCGTAGAGTAATAGCACATGCCGTATCAGGAGGTGGTTGGCCTTTAGGCGGGGGTGTCCCGGGTTGCCTCGACGCTTGAGAAGTAGCGAGTTGCGTCACTTGATTTTCCAACATTTTGATTGCGGCATCTTTAACTTGTCCCTCCTTTTGCATTTGAAGAATTATGGCCTCCTGTGACTTTTGCATTTGCAACATCATCGCCTTCATTTCGGCTAAGGCGGGGTCGGGAGCCGATTGCACTGGAGGTTGCGGCGGCGGATTAAATGGTGGCCTTTGGAAGGGAGTCTGTTGGAAGCTTTTGTGAGGTGGGGCGTATGGTGGATTTTGGTACGGCAAGTTTTGTTGATACGATTGAAATGCATGAACTTGCTCGTGTGGCCCTGTGTAATTCGGCGAATAGTGCCCCGGTGCACTATAGCTTGCGTAACTCGTTTCATGTCCGGTGATCGCGTTAACATGTTGGGCACTAGAAGAGCTACCACTGTGTAGATTGTCAAGTTTCGCAGTTAGGGCCGCGAGTTGACTCGTAATAGCACTCAAACTCTCCTTCTCACGGTCGTGATGCGCGGATCGTGAATTACCCCGTGGGTGCCCATATTGTGACGTATGGACTGCCATTTCTTCAATTAATGCCCATGCTTTGTCGTCGTCAATATTATTGGCAAAACGGCCATTGGCAGCTGAGTCAAGAATAGCGCGGCTTTCAGCGTATAAGCCGTTATAAAATGTCATAATCACCAACCAATCGTTAAGCCCGTGATGTGGACAGTCTCGAATAAGCTTTTTATAACGTTCCCATGCTTCAGCTAACGACTCGTCGTACGTCTGCTTAAACCCGGTTATTTGGCTGCGCAATTGATTAGTCCGCTCTGGAGGATAGTATTTCTGGTAGAAGATAAGAGCAAGACTAGGCCACCCGATAATCCCTGCAGCTTCTTTGTCTAAATCCGTGATCCATTCCCGAGCTCTATCCCGCAGCGAGAAGGGAAAGAGCATCTCACGGATTTGTTCTTGCGTGATCCCGGCCTGCTTAATAGTAGAACAATAGTCCGTGAAAACTTGCATATGACGCCCGGGATCCTCCGTAGGATTACCGCCAAACTGATTTCGTTCCACCAAGTTGAGGAAGGCGGGTCGAATCTCAAAGTTACCCTGCACTGTGTCGGGTATTTTGAACCCCGTCGGTATGGACTCGGCATTGGGCATGGAATGAGTATATAGCTTCGGCATGATAACGGGCGGTTCAGGAGTAAGAACTGTAAAGTGTGGGATGTCCTCTTCGTAGGACGGTTGTTCTGCAATAAAAACGTCGTATGGAACTTCCACCGTGTCTCGTTCGGTGGCCTGAACAACTTCCTTGAAGAAGTTTCGTCGTCTGCGGTTAATTCGCTCGGGTTCAGGATCGTATGGAAGTAGTGCAGAACCTCGAGACGACCTGGGCATAAACGACAAACACTACA
>JAUEKU010057047.1:0-13754 GCA_032274805.1 Gypsophila paniculata | reverse complement strand
TGACAAACTAAGGCCTTTAATTCATCAGACGGTCAAATAAAACATGTATAACGGAGTTTAACACCAAAAGACCAAATCCAAACTAAAACAATATAATTTAATAACGTGTGTTCATTGATCCCCTTCAACCCTAGAATGAAATTTGCTACGCGTAATTAGGGCAAACATGGAAATGGGATTTGAGGAATACATAATCAAAGACTATAACGATAAAGCAAATGCATCAATAACGAACGAATATAAATCAAAACTAAAATGAAATTACCGAATGATTGAAAATAATCGAGTCACTACAATGGAGAGTTAGAGAGAAAAGTGTAAAAAGAATTAAAGGTTTTCGAGTAAAATAAAGCATGAGAAAAATAAAACAAACTCTCAAGTCCTAAATCATACGAAAACCGATCCCGGAAGAGGGAGTGGCCAGCCGGTCGGTTGGGGACAGGGGGCCGGTCGACCGGCTGGCGCTACACACCTCTTTGTCTCCTTGGCCGGTTGGCCGGCAGCCGGTTCCCATTCGGCCTTGGGGAAATAGCTCTTGACATTTGCAATTATTTTGAGTTTTTGACTCTTGTTGACTTTTCCTTGACTTTCCTTTGACTTTGACTTCGGTTTACTTCTTCCCGGGTCTACTTCCATCCTTCTGAACGGTCTTGGCTTGCTCTTAGTTCACGCCCCTCAGTTTATTAGTCCGAATGAGTCGAAATTAGCTCTAACTACTGCAAACCTAGACAAAGACCAAAAACACAACTTGAAGCAATATATGAGACGAAATAGCTTCGAAGAGCGCATTTCGATGATAAAACGCACCTCGAGACATGGGTAAAAAGACTATAAAATAGACACACATCAAACTCCTCCAAACCAAACTTTTGCTTGTCTTCAAGCAAACTACCTAGCAATCAGTGACAAAATAGGAGGATAACTGAGTGTAGGAAATCGCACCCCATCGTTACCAAGCTCACGGTCTCATACAAAAGTGTCATCAACTACATACTCGCCGCCTCTTCAAATAAATTGAAGAGTTAAGGAGAAAAACAGACATATAACGTAACAGCGGAACAAAATAACGCAAACTCCATGCAAAAACTTGGACCTTATGCACCCGCCTAGACACTGAGACCAATGAATAGTCTCACTAACTCAACTATTAGAAAAATTACTCGAACAATGCACGTTATCACCTAGAAGGCACTCAAAATCACGTCGAACGAGGTTTCCAAAGGATCTAATGTCAGGCTCGGGTTAATAAGGGTAAGAAGGTGGTGAAACATTTGGGAATGTGGAGCTATAAAAGGCATAGTTGCCAATCATTTGAATTGAAGAACAAAATCTCCGAACCATTTCGATCATTTCATCGTTTTTTTCTTTTTTTTCTCATTTTTTTCTATTTTTTTTTTCTTTTCTTGATCGTTCTTGAATTTTTCTTGATTGCGAAGGAGAAACAATTTTTTTTCTTTGGGGAAAAACAGCAACAAGCACTCATTCTTTGGCTCAAAATCGTTCACAGCACACCAAACTCCATCTTATCAAATCACGGACTATACCCACTTCCATCCCAACCAAATACTCCGTGAAATAGAACAAAGATCTCCAATGCAACTGCTAGGCCCGGGTAAGATCATTTTGGAATCTAGCTAGTAATATAACGAAGTTCAAAACAGGCTACAAAGGCTAAAACAGGCTTCAAAAAGAGGGGCCTATATCTAAAGGGACAAAAAAATAGGCAATTTAGGCTATGTGGAGTTCAAAAATAGTAACCAAAAACAAGTACCTCTTCGTGCAATGTTCGATCATTCAAGTGCAAACCAAGTTCAAACATGACACAATTCAAGTTTTCATTTTCTAGTGCGAGTTTTAACAATGTCTAGTGGAATGGGTAGTCGAAGAAACGCTCTCTGTTTACGTCACTCATCCCTGTGTCACATCATAGTCGTCTTACTCGAATCACCTCAAGGATGAAAAATGGGGTAGACAAGTATTAGCATCATACACAATCAAAAGACTTACTGGGTAACAACGGGTGTATCTCAAAGGACGTTAAAGCTTATATTATACAAAGGCTTCAAAAACAGTCATTTTTCAAAAAATTTGGTCAAATCTGAAAAAAGAAAACACTCATGAAGCTTAATAAAGACTCTTCCCCAAAACCTAAATGTCACAGTGTCCTCAATGTGACGCTATCAGCAGAACATCACACATACCACAACAAACCTAGGAGGACATCACTAAAAATGGGGAGAAGTAGGGGTAAAGAAGGATAATACTATAAGCTCAAGCTCTGAAAGCTCCCCCAAACCTGCGTGAAAAGCGGGGGCAAAGTGGCCAGCTGCCACTATCGTCTACGAGACTACACAAGTCTTCAAAAATCTGCACAAGCTCAGAGCATATAGATGTATCCTCTTGTGCTTCACACAAAACAAAGAAAGTTTAAAAAGTACAAATTCACACGAAATACAAATAAAACACAGATTGCCTTCCGGTCAGCGCTGGTTTATAAAGGTCCCGCACGACCATAGTTCAGCACAACTCAATTAGGAACGAAATCATATGGCCTCTATTTTAACGCGACGCCTTCGCTTCCACTGGCGATTTTCGGTCGCCACACAATGCCATCTTCTAGAGGAAAATGATTTGGCCATAAAGCATAAGGAAGATCGGGAGGTACTGGCTCAAATTGGACCATTTGAACTGGCGGCAACTCCCACCACTATCACTAGCATCAAATAAGTCAGCTGTCACCACCTTTCGCTCCCTCAAACCTATCTCTCGATCGTTCTTCAAATAACCTGCACAAGGGGAAACAACAGGAGAGACTTCCAAAGTGCCTCCAGTACTGTGAGACGGAGGTATATCATCAAGTGCATAAACTAACTCAACAACCTTATCCAGATCAACAATAGGAGACGGGCCCTGCTCAACAACAAGGGGTGGGGGTGTGACTGAGACGGAGGCGACAGGGCTAGGCTCAACCTGCATAGAACACCGAGGAACACACGGCTGTTTATAAACTTACTCATCACCCCCACCTTAAAAGTCAATGTCTTCTTACCCACGTCTATAAGAGCACCAGTAGTGTGCAAAAATGGTCTCCTTAAAATAATAGGGATGTGGGAATCCTCAGGAATATTCAGCACCACAAAGTCTACGGTGATAAAGAACTTTCCAACCTGAATTGGAACGTCTTCAAGAATGACTAAAGGATGATAGATCGACCGATCGGCCATTTGAACCGTCATGTTAGTGCATTTAAATTCGGCCAGACCTATTTTTTAAGCTAAGGATAAGGGCAAAACGCTAACACTAGCACCGACGTCACATAAAGCCCTGTCAATGTCTAAGGTGCCTATTATGCATGGAATGCTAAAACTACCTGGGTCGGGCAACTTAGGCGGAGTATTGCTTTGCAAAAGTGCGCTACACTCCTCCGTAAAAGCAACGGACTCCACCGTAGAGAAAGAACGTTTCCTAGTCAGAAGCTCCTTAAGAAACTTAGCATAAGATGGGACTTGCATGACTAGATCGAGAAAAGGAATAATGATGTTAAGCTTAGCAAGTATCTCTTTAAACTTCCCGAATTGCTCCTCGAAGGGAGACTTTTGCTTGAGAGGGCCCGGGAAAGGAACTTTAACCTCAATCTTGCTCGCGATCAATTTTGGTACTATTTTAGTAGCTTTTGCATCCGTCATCTCAGGTTCCTTCGGCATAGGAGGACCCTCGTACGCCGCACCACTTCTAAGAGTGATAGCGTTAACCGTCTCGTGCGGCTGTGTACCTTGAGGAGAGAGGACCGGGAGCCCTTCTAGCGTTAGGAGTGACGAGTTGCGCAACTTGAGTATCAAAAATTTTGTTATGAGCGACCAACTCAGAGATCTGCGCTCCTTGCTTGACTTGAGCTGCCAAGCTTTGCTGTAACATGGCTTTTAGCTCGCTCATGTCATTATTTGGCGTTGGTGGTCTTGGAGCTTGGTTGGACCCATAGGGATAGCTAGAATTCCCCGCTTGAGTGCCACGAAATGGTGGCGAGACATATGTTTGCGGTGGTGGCGGTGTCGGGTGTGGCACATTATCACTCTGGTACGAGTAATTAGGGTGATTTCTTGTTCCTTCGTCGTAATAATTGGAATGCTGATTCTGCTTATAGGACTAGAACGCTCCATTGGACTCCTACAATATTGAGCCAAATGCCCAAAAGTACCACAACTATCGCAAGTCGCGTCAACATAACTGATGCCTACCGCATTCACTCGTTGTGGTATGGGGCTAATAGTAGTGGCATTCTTCATCGTCAAAGCAGTGAGCTTTTGGTTCAAATCGTTGATTTAGGCCGACAAGTTGGCCTCTAAAAGTACGGCAGAGTCAACGTGGTGCTTCCGTCTTGCTATGCCCCTAGTAGAACGATTTACATGAGTGTGCCTGCCCATTCAATCGATGGTTTCTCTCGCTTGATCGGCTTCGATGTTCCCGAAAATCCTATTTGAAGAGGCGGAGTCCAGAATTTGCTTAGAATCCGGGTTCAGACTGTGATAGAATTGGGTGTAGAGGAAGGATTCCTCCAACCCATGATGTGGGCATGCATTCAACAGCATATTATATTTCTCCCACGCCTCATACAGTGTCTCATTCGCCATTTGACGGAACCCGATGATCTGGCTGCGCAACGATGCAGTCTTCTCTGCTGGAAATTACTCCTCATAGAAAGTCATAACTAAACCGTCCCAATCTATAATACCCCTCGCAGCTAGGTTGATATTGTTCAATCATTTTTTTGCTCTATCCTTCAATGAGAACGGGAACATCATCTCGCTTCATTGTTTCGGGTCAAAACCTTGATGTTTGATGGTGTTCTATAAATCGAGGAAGTTCTGAATGTGTTCAATAGAATCTTTGTTGTGGGCAACTCAGAATTATTACTCTTGGATACAACTGATAAAGCCGAAATCAACTTTAAAATTCTGGGCAATAAGAGTAGGCATAGCAGAGCCTGTAGGAATCTGGGTCTGAGTCAGCCGGGATGCATCCTGTAACTACGGCATATTTGGCTCAGGTCTAAGAACAATGGTAACGGAGGAGCTAGATGCGTCGTCTATAACCGACTAATACTCTTCACCGAATTCGACATACAAACCCTCAAGATCCGCTAGACTAGTGATCTGCTGAATTTCCCAAAAGAAATTGCGTCGTCTGCGGAAGGTACGTTCAGGTTCTGGGTCAAACTCGATTGGATCGACCTTGACAACCTGGGCATAAACAACACAACCAAAGGAAACGGTGAGAGCAGTCTCAAGGATCTAGGTTCCTTGAGACAAGAGAAAGTAAACTAGAAAGCAATAACAAGTAATACTAGACCGTTTCTCCGGTAACGGCGCCAAATTTGATAAGGCTAGAGTCGTATCACCATAGTCAAAATAAATCCTAAATACAACAAACAATAGCTAGTGGCAAGAAAGGTTGAATCCACCGAGAGATAGTCAGTATCACAGAGCAACGCGTTCAAGAATACTTTCAAAGTAACAGAAGGGTTTGATTGATTTTGTACGTCTACAACAGAAATTAATAAAAAGTAATATAACAAGCGAGAAAGGTCTAAGGTCTCGGTTCACGATTCACACACGTTTCATAATCTCAAAAACAAATAGTAGCAAATAGTCAGACGGGTCAAACGGAATACAAACGTCCTCTCAGATCGCTAACATCTTAGGATAACACTAACTGGCTCTCGCAACGTATTAGCTTCCCCCACCGCATACTTGTAAGGCTAATCACAACCAGGCTCTCGATCTTAGGTTAAGATCTCCAACGGCGAATGACAAACTAAGGCCTTTAATTCATTAGACGGTCAAATAAAACATGTATAACGAAGTTTAACACCAAAAGACTAAATGCAAACTAAACAATAGAATTCAACAACGTGTCTTCATCGATCCCCTTCAACTGTCCTAGAATGAAATCAGCTACGCATAATTAACGCAAACATGGAATTGGGGTTTGGGGAATACAAAAGCAAAGACTATAACGATAAAGCAAATGAATCAATAACGAACGAATAAAAATCAAAACTAAAATGAAATTACAGAATGATTGAAAATAATCGAGTCACTACAATGGAAAATTAGGGAGAAAAGTTTAAAAAGAATTTTAGGTTTTCGAGTAAAAGAAAGCATGTGAAAAATAAAACAAAGTCTCAAGTCCTAAATAATATGAAAATCGATCCCAGAAGAGGGAGTGGCCGGCCAGCCGGTTGGGGTCAGGGAGCCGGTCGACCGGCAGGCACAACACGCCCCTTTGTCTCCCTGGCCGGTTGATCGGGGCCGGTTCCCAATCGGCCTTGGGGAAATAGCTCTCGACATTTGAAATTCTTTTGAGCTTTTGACTCTTGTTGAGTTTTCCTTGACTTTCCTTTGACTTGACTTCGGTTTACTTCTTCCCGGGTCTACTTCCATGCTTCCGAACGGTCTTGGTTTGCTCTTTGTTCGCGTCCCTTCGTGTATTAGTCCGAATGAGTCGAAATTAGCTCTAACTACTGTAAAACCTAGGCAAAGACCAAAAACTCAACTCGAAACAGTATATGAGACGAAATAGCTCCGAAAAGTGCATTTCGATGATAAAAAACACTCGGGACGGGAGTAAAAAGGCTATAAAATAGATCCACATCACAAACTCAGGGAATTAAAGTTGGAAATTCAGAATAATCAAGGCAATAAAAGAACTAGACAAGACAAGCGAAAAGATATGGAGAAGTACGATTGATGTAGCATACCTACAGAAGTCAATATTCAAGCACCCAAGCTAAGAGACCGCAAAACAAGGGGAGTGGGAAAAGAATTGATTCACAAGTGATAAATGCTCTCGAGAAAAACGCAAAGAAATCCAGATACCGCAAAAGTTGTCGTTACTATGACAGCCCGACCCACCACGGTCGTACCACACCTCACCTAAAGTTGGAACGCCTACTCTTGGGCCCGTTTTGTCCTCACTTAAGCCCAAAATTACAAGGCCTTGTTACTAAGATAGTGGGTTGAATCTCTTATAAAGATATTAAATCCTCTTAAATTCTCCGATGTGGGACCTTTAACCTTTAAATCTCATGGGGTGTTACAAACTGCCCCACTTACAGAACACAACGTCCTCGTTGTGCCTTTTCCCAGAATCCTCCCTCGCTAGGTGGGTGACCGTTGTCCACATAACCACCAAACTCACCACACAGTCGCGGCCCACTCTTGGACTCGTTTTGTCCTCACCTAAGCCTAAAAGTAGAAAGCCTTGTTACTAAGGTGGTGAGTTGAATCTCTTATAAAGGTGTTAAATCCTCTTAAATTCCCCGATGTGGGACCTTTAACCTTTAAACCTCATAAGGTGTTACAGTTACTGTCTGTTGGAAGTTGGCAACATACTGCCATGGCTGTTGTTACTTGTTTTTTTATCTTTTAAAAAAGAAACTTGCATATTTTATATTGAAACTTATGATTGATATACAATTCTTGCTAGATATTACAATGAAATTGGAATTCATGGTACTACTTTTGGTTTTAGATTGAAAATATTGATTTGATTATAATTGTTGGGACAAGGAAAATTTAGCTTTTGAGAAAATTGACTAAATGTTTTAGCTTAACAGTGTAGGATATGCTATAAGATTACATTCGGTGACACCTGGCGACTTTAATTTTAATACAAAACCAACCAAAAAGTTCGAAGTTAAAAATACACGGAATACATCCAATGTAACCTCCAAGTACATTTCATGTGGCTTTTGTGCCTAGGACAATGTAAGAGAATTAAACTCATACAAAAAATGGATTCCATTGCAAAATGTAACCAAAATATCTGGGATAAAGCCAGTATCAATTAACTTTAGGCTTACATATGCCTAACAAAGTGCTACAATTAGTTCAATTAAATTTCACCGCATTGTTAGTACTAGTCATATTACTTAATTGCTATTACATATTCTTTTAAAACCTACAAATTTCCAAAACCTAAATTCTCAATAAAGTTCTTAATTTCCCAAGCATAAATGAAGTTTATTTTTTGTCATCGGGATCACCTTCTTCATTAGATTGCAACTTCTTACTTGCAAAGTCTTTAGCTCGATCAAGAATTAATGACTCCTGATTCTTTATTCCCCTTGAAAAGTACCAAAGCAGCACAATATCTTTTCCTGAGCTTCTCAAGTGCAGCAACCTATTACACAATAATTTTCGTAAAAAAAAAAATAAAAAAATAAAAAAAAAAAAAAAACCCAAAGTTAAAGGCTTGAATTTAGAATTTCATCAGCCAATCAAATAACCAAATCAACAAAACCCAAATGACAAAATAAATTGGCCAAAATAGGAACTGAGTAACAAATAAAAATTAAACTGCAGAGTTCAAGTAGATTAGAACCAGTAGTAACAGAACAGTAGATTAGAAAAATTGAAACTAGAAAACGACAACTCAAGACCAACATCGTAAACAGTTAAATTAGTAGCAAATTGAAAATGGAAGTTGAACTTCATTAGAAAAGTAATCAAATAATGCACGATAAAAATGTTTACAATCAAAATAAACGACATTAATAGTGGACTGAAATTAAAAACAAGTTAAAATGTGAAGTAGATTCTCAATAACAAATAATTTATTTTATCCTATATGTACAGTTACATATTATACAAAATGGTGAAAAAATTCAAGGTTCATTCTATGTTTCGATTAGGTATATTTTAAAAACACTTAAAGTTCATTTTATGAGGTACCGCACTAGCCCTCCTTCTAGTCATAATACGCTTGCCCAAATCCCCACCAGCATTGCCAGGATGTTTTGAACTAAGAGATGGAGGTGTTAATGGCTCATCATCGTCAACTTTAATCATAGGATCTGAATCTGCTGCCTCTGAGTCAATTAATGTTTATGTTATCATCACTAACTGCATCCTCGCCAGCATTGTCGTGAGCGTTATCAGACAAAACACCAGTTGCCCCCTCGAAAAAATTAGTAGTAACATTATTGAACTCAAGTTGAAGCCTCACAAACCGTAGCAGTAGCATTATTCATTTCAACACAAACAACAATTACAGCCTTTCCACTAGTACAACTAACATTAGCCACTTCAGCAATTGCACTAGTTGTAAACTAGTTCACAATACTAGTAGCATCGAGAATGGGATTTATTGGTGTTAACCCAAGATCAAAGGAGAACTCACCCATAGCCTTAGGTGAATATTGACCAAACCTTGGTAAAGTACAATTGGACTTCCGTTTCCTAAAGTATGGGTTCTTGGCAATTTCACACGTGGCTATCAAGGCAGCATCATCTTGACTAGTGGTATCCCACATCGAAAGAGGTGCCTCCTCATCAATACCACAATATGTATGATACAACAACGTCGTAGAGCTTTGAAGCTGCTTTCCAGTTTCATTTTCTTGGTAGTTTGAAAGTCCAACATCTACCTTCTCGTCAAGGACAACTGTATGATGTGCCATGGTTTTTGCATTCATAGCGAAATCAAGAATTTAAGCCTAGATATACAAATTATGAACCTTAGAAAAAATACATTGAAATAAGATGGAGATGAAAAATGAAACTTGAAGTGCTTTCAACAAAATACAACAAATACATTTGGTATATAGTGAAGGTATATAAACATATCAATGAAAAAATCGTAAGCAGAAAAATAAATGAGAAAATAATTACTAACTTAAGTTGAATCACGACAAATCTTCGGCAACATCTTAAAGTTGGTACGATAACATCACCACAAAAATCAAAACAAATGATTACAACACAAGAAGGCACCATAAACACATAAATAAAAATGATCAGATACCAAAAATGGACATTACATTTATGATCCAAGTACAATACATATAAACTGAAGGTTTAATTGACAATGAAATTAAGAACAAATATAAAATGGAAATTAGCTCTGGAGAAGAGTAGATATCAGGAGACTTAGTTCACAATTGCCTCCTTCGACATATCGGCAGACTCAATAGCAGCAATAACAATAGGATTGTTGAAAAAATCATCATCTGAATTGAGTGCACAAGAACTACTGTTAAGAGACACAACCACAGTAGTAGGGATTTTTGTTTTGGCAGGAATCAAATGTTTTCCATTTCTTCATCAGAAGAACCATTAAGGACGCTAAGTGCGGCAGAACAAACATTCTTCATGGTCTCATTTGTGAATAAAACTGAAGAGCCGGATTCAAGCTTAGATTGTAGAGCAACCAACTGATAAGAAACTATTTTTGTTGTAACAGCAAGGTCAAAAACATATTTTTGGAACAAAACAATAATATGAAACACCCAATAAGATGCACATATAGGACTGATGAACAATATAATTCATACAAAATAATAGTGAGAATCTTATGAACATTTTGTAGTTATAAAAAAAAAGAATAAAAGTCTTGTATGGAATTATACCTTAACATCATGAGGGGTTGAGCAGCTAGGATGTTGTTCACAGACAAGAGACTCGGACGTATCGACAACATCAGTCATGACTGCTTCAATTGAACCAATCCCAAACTTACCATAACCTTTCTATGCCTTTTCACGTGAATTGAGCGCTACTGTTGTCTAGCCAACAAGTCTGAAATTGTCTCGATCCACATATCGAGTCTCGTGAACAACACGGTCACAATAAACGAGCTGCAAAATACGAAGGATTTTGTTTTTTAATAGAACAATATCGTGAAATAGAACGAAAAGGCCAAAAAAAACAAAAACAATGTGTTAGCGGAGAACTTGCCATTAAAAACAAAAGTGGACCAGTCATACAGCCTTTCTTATTTGTCTTCACCCAAACTCGTTGGCATACACGCAAGCTCTTTAGAACGAACTCGCACCAGTTGTATTAAGGAATCTCATTAACCGACATTAGAAACTTCAAGACACAAAAATTAGCGTCGCTTTTGAGTATTTTGTATCAACAAAGACACGACCAAGACAACCAAATTGATTTTTAAAAGGTCACAACCATCCTTTTGCTTTACCAAGTGTTGTGCAAGTGTCTTGTTTGAAATAAGACCCGATTCTTGAGGAAACTGATCTCGCCATGACTTATAAAAATCTGAAAACTCATCACTGTCATTAACGGAAATTGCCAACTGAACTTCTGTCAGCCCCATTGGAAGCCCAAGTGTAGCATGCACGTCAGCAGCCGTTAGATGAAGCTCTTGACCGCTAGGAAGAATAAGAGAATTCTTAGCAGGTTCATAGTTAGAAAAAAGCAAATACCCCAACTGCATAGGCATTTTGCTAACCCTCAGCCTATAAATACCACTAAACCCGATGTCTTCAATTTCTTTCCATTGCTCATATGTGTCCAAACATTGGATAACATAGAAAAATAACTTCGGCGACATGCGTGGAGACAGTGGACACAGTTGCTATGCGAGCCTTACGTCGATGGCGAACACTAGATGCTTGAGCTTTCCTATTGACTGCGGGGACATTTTCAGCAAGATTAATAGTCTTTAAAAACCCGAAAGTCACCACACACTCATGAGGAAATAACCTCTTCTTTGAACTATTCTTGACACGAGCATTAGCATTGGCGACGTTGGAAGTATCACAAGTAGTAGAACTAGAAGGAAAATTTTTCGACTCTAATGTCTTCAAAGATGGGGTTTTAGACCTTTTATTATTCAAGACAACATTAGAACGATCACATTCAGCATTGTCTTTCCTTTTCCTAGTTAAACATTGAGCATGAGAGCTGCCACTTCCAGTTACACATTTGACGGAATGAACTACTAACTGTTCTGGAGGACTTGAATGTGAACCTACTAAATTATTACTCCGAGTCGAGGAACTGTGCGCACATCAGAGCTCGATGAAGTCGTCTTACTCCTAGCTAGTGGAAGGAACTTTGAAGACATCACTGTTAGGTGAGCTAATCCTAACATGTTTCTCCCTCAAGTAAGTGCGTGGTATTTTTAGTTTGAGCGGAATAGGAGCATCAACATCAGTAGAAGGGCGACGATGTGTGCCAGGAGCCATGTTGAAATAAGAACCTGAGAAATGGAAACATAAAGAACGAAACAGATATAATATAAATATATTAGAATAAGTAGGCGAACATCAACAATTGAGAGATATTTGCATAAGAGGATATTGGAAAACAGGATTGAATAACAAAATAAGAATGAATGAGAAACAAAATAAGTAGGACACATTGATATTAAGTACCTAAGAAACTCACTCAGGATAATGAAAGCAAAATAGAGAGTGCAAAGAAGAAATAAAAGAAGAAATAATTAGACATTAAAAAGAAAATTAAGTGAAAACTGCGCAAGTGAAGACGTGAAAGACAACTGAATATGAAATGAACTTTTAGGGGAAGGAGGATGAACCTAAGGCATAATAAAAATGACCTAACAAATTGGTGGCGAGAAATTAATCCAAAAACAAACAACCAAAACAACAAAGGAGCAACAATCTGAGCGCGAAACAAAATAACTGAAGCAAATGAAAACGACGCTCTAAGGGAAGATTAAGTGACAATTAAGTGACAGTTGTGGGACAAAAGATTTGGAACAAAACTGTGTATGGAATGGATACGTAGGAGAAGCAAAATGAACATGAGACTCTAATGTGAAGCACCTAACGAAATCGAGTTCCAGAAATAGAATCTAGTGACAAATAATGAACACAACGAAGGTGTGGAAGGCTAACAATAGATTAGAAGGAACAACGTAATATGAGATGGACATGCAAGAGAAGCGAAATGAACCACAGACAGTAAAATGAAGCACCTAACAAACTCGGAGAAGAGAAATTGAATCCAGCAACAAACAATCAACACAACAACTTGATAGCTAATAATAGAACACAATAGTTGATAAATCTTGTTGAAACAACATAAGAACACAACAATCTGAGGAGGAAAATGAACGAAGTTGATAGCGCAACAGATAGAAACCCTAAATAAATGGAAAGTAATAATTCAACCATAAAAACTAACAATTCAATAATCAGGGACATTAAAATGAACAGTAATTCACAATGATATGCGATAAATTTAGGAGACGATCAAAAATTCCGTTACACAATTACGAAGTGCAAAAATCATAAGTAAAAGTAGTAAAAATGAACTTGAGAAAAGAAATGCAAATTGAAGTTGAAAATAAGAACGAGAAAACTGAAACGACGATGAGAATCGAATAAATCAACAAGTTTTGAATGATTACGGAGAAGAAGTGAGGGTGAGAAGGGAGAGATGTGAAGTGAGAGAAGACAAACAATTGCAAATAGAATGAATGGGGGAATAAAAGAAGGATTGTAACGTGGAGAGTAGTATAATAAAAGGGGGTGATATCAGCCGTTAGATGAGATTAGATGAGCGGCTCAAATTGGTTCTCATAATTCTCATATAAGTAGGATCTGGTACATATATAAATATTTATACGGTGGACTAGCATGATTATATATAGGGTTATTTAACAACAATAATCCATCCTATTGATGGTCTTCCATCAATAAACCATGCTTCATTTAATCCCACAATAAACCCGACTATTATACTCATTTTCCATCATCGCACCAACTTAACCGGCAACCTAGAGAGCAGGTTAAGTTTTCTTTTAAATTAAGCTTTATCCCTAATTTGATTATTATTATCCTAATAATAACTAAACTACTACAAAATGAGCCTATGGCAACACCTTCAAAGTGTTGCAATATGTCAGTAAAATGTTGCCAAATGGTTTAGGCAACGCTTTTTCAAGTGCTGCCTTAAGTCTCGTTGCATTAGCATAAAGCAACA
>JAUEKU010056936.1:0-13758 GCA_032274805.1 Gypsophila paniculata | reverse complement strand
AATAATAATAATAATAATAATAATAATAATAATAATAATAATAATAATAATAATAATAATAATAATAATAATTTTAGGACATTTTTTTAACAAAAGAAAAGGTTTAACAAAAATAATAGAAAAAAAAGATGAAACTTAAATGTAATAAAGTCAATTAAAGATGAAAAACAAGCAAAATATATAAAATAAAGTCAAGCAAGAGTGAAATTCAAAATATTGTTATTGATGGGCCATGACCAATACCTTAAAAATGCTTTGTCTTACCACGACTCTACCTACAGGTTAATGTTCTTTCAATGTTGTTATCTACATCTACATTTATTTTTAAATCAGAGGGGTTCAATTGCACCCCTTGAACCTACTCTGAAAACGCTCATGCCATTCATATCAGATGATAAGTTGACTTTTCGACATTATTCATGTGGTTAGAGAATTTTTAGTATTCCGTAAAATATATAAGAGATAATATAATCATGTGTGATCTTATTTGATTTGTATATATAAATACAATAAGAATATTAAATTTTTCTAATTTTTTTTTCTAATGTGAAGTTAAAGATATTTGAGTTGCAAAATGTGTCTCGACAAGACGACAAGTATGAAAAGTTAACTGTAATCTTTGGCATGGATGTGAGAGGGAACAGGAGGAGAGGGAGAAAGATGGGAGAGAAAGTGAGGAAAAAGGAGGCGATAGAGTGATCATCCCTCGAAATCTTTTCGATTGTGGGAGGACTCAATTTTGGGTTACATTGTAGGAGGGAAATAAAGGGATGTTGTCTCCCTTCCTCCCCGTCCTCTCTCTTTCCCTTTATCCAAACAGTCCCTTAATTAAAATTCTTGAATTATTATTAGGTAGAAATGAAAAATATTTCAACATTGAATAATGAGTATTAAGTTATTTAAATATGATACTTAATCCATTCAGGCCATTTGTTTAGCTATTCAATTTTTGGGTGTATCATCATTCATTTATTATCTTTCTATATTAGGAATGAACTTAATGGATAATTTGATCTCCCACCTCTGTTACTTGTCATTCAATTATTGGTCACCTCCTTCCTTCTTGATTTTTGTGCCAAAATAAAAGGTAAATTAATGACTAGAACGGAGGGAGTATTACTAAACCATTAAAACGATTCATTTTCTATACATATTTTGTCAAATATTCTTATTATAAAATTTAAATGAATATTTCGTATTAAGTATATGTTCAAATACTCTAGTTAGAAGTTATTATAAACCTTCAATTGGGAGTAACTACTATTTTCATATGTTTCTTTCTTTTATTTATTAAGAATTCACCTCAAAGTAATACAAGACAATCACACAAAGATTTGTATAGCAATGAAGTGACGCCCCTGATAATATTGAGTTTTAATATCACTCTCTCACATATTGTGGCCCCATTACGAAACAAAATATTGAAAAACATAAAAGAAAATACTATTGCTACCGGAGAAAGCCGTTTCAATTTTCGTTATTATACTCTTTGGATTTGGAGAATACATATACAATCCCTAACTTCTTTGTCTTACAACTTACAAAGTACCCAAAGATATATGACAAACAAATCATAACCAACCAAAAAAAAAAAGTGTATTCTAAACATAAGAACATGGAAGTTATGGTCCAAATTGGCTTACAACATAATTTATTAACTAAGCATGGAATTTGTCATAGTAATATTCCTTTGGCATCTTAAAATATTCATCCTACATTCGCATATTTGCCCTCCAAAAATTCCATATATATACCTCTTTACTTAGTACCCTTCATTACATAACAAAACAATAATAAACATACATAAAAACATTCAAAATATTTGTTAAGAACATTATGGAGAAAATAATTGCAATTTTCGACTTCGATAAGACGATCATTGATGTCGATAGCGATAATTGGGTTGTCGACGAGTTGGGTTTTACCGAGCTCTTTAACGAGCTACTTCCTACAATGCCTTGGAATACTCTCATGGTAAACTAACCTATGTTTTTTTCTTCGAATTTTCCGACGTGTGTCACTAAGCAGAACGTAAAATAAAAATATATCTCAAATGGTGTTTTGATGAGTACTTTGATTTTTAATTCTAAGAATGTGGAAATATTTCACATTTGTTTTTTTTTTGGTTTCTCTGTTTTCCTCTGTTTTTTATAGTTCAAATTTCTAGGGTTTATAACTCTGTTTTCCTCTGTTTTATTCACCATTTTCTAATGGTTTGTTAATGCTGTTTTTATATTAATAGGATACAATGATGAAAGCAATCCATGAAGATAAGGTTACAATTGATCAAGTTAAGGAGGTTTTAGCTCGAGTCCCGATTCATCCTCGTGTTGTTCCTGCTATCAAAGCTGCTCATGCTATCGGGTAACAAATTATTCACCATCTATATTTTCATATAAAACATTCAATTTGTTTCCCATTATTTGGGACATTAATTTAAAAGAATTTCGATATTAAACTTCGAATGTGATTTCTTTTTACAGGTGTGATTTGAGGGTAGTGAGTGATGCAAATTTGTTCTTTATCGAAACCATATTGAATCATCTCGGATTAAGAGATTATTTCTCAGAAATCAACACAAATCCCGGATTTGTCGACGGAGAAGGGAGGTTAAGGATACAACCTTTCCATGACTTTACAAAGTGTCCTCATGGGTGCAATCTCTGCCCTCCAAATATGTGCAAGGTAATACCTATTTAAATATTGGCATATTGCTAAATTAGATTGTTTACATAAATTAATAATTACTTCGATGTTAAAAAACGGTTTTCCTATCACGTGCTATAAGAATAGATAAACGACTTTTCAAGTATTTTTCATATCATAAGAAAAATAGAGCTATTTTTCAAATTTAATCTTAGAAAGTTAGATTATTAATACTTTTTTTACATGATCTTATCATGTGCTCTAAAGACACGTTTAAAAAAATCGTTAGTTGTTAGTAAGCGTAGCTTTAAGTTAGCAAGTTTCTAAGTTAATTATTGAGTGTGGACATGCCTTATTTGTCCTAATCTAAGTAGTTAAACATTACGTATGACAAATCATGGAGAGCTGTTGACAACTCTACATGCTAATATGACTCAAGTTCACATAATCTAATCATTTGAGATGACTATAAGATGTCTTAAACAATGAAGCTAATGATTTTTTTATTAATAAATATGAAATAGGAGTATCTTATGGAACAAATCTTTTTTATTGTATGAAATATATAGGGCCAGATCATCAAAAGGATATTGGCCGAAGAAGGAGACAAAACGATCATCTATTCAGGAGATGGAGCTGGGGATTACTGTCCGTCCTTAAAACTAAGGGACGGTGACCATGTTCTACCAAGGAGGAACTTTCCAGTTTGGGATCTAATTTGCAACAACCCAACCCTACTTAAGGCCCAAATTCACGATTGGTCCGATGGGGCCGAACTTGAGCAAGTTCTACTGTCAACAATCCAAGACATAATCAACAAGGAGGATGATAACAATAACAACAATTTGACTCAATTTTTGAACAATTTTGATTGTAAACTTGAGACAATGCCAATATTGTCACAAGAAGCATTGCCTAAAGCTCTTCACGTACCATTTTGAAGAATTAACAACTTTTTTTAGTTGCATGTAAGGCAATTGACCATGACCAATTAAAAAGAGGAAATGAAACCCTTTGTAAGGTTGTTTAGTCGAATCAAAAAGTTTGTTTTACTTTCTTCTCTCCTTTTCTCGATTGTGGCTTTGTATAGATTGAGGCAGTTTATTTAATTAGTCCAAATTATTTTAAACGTAATTTAATTTTAGTTTAATTTAGTAAAAAAAAATAATCATATAACCCATCTATGTATCTTCCTATAAGAGAAAAACGTAACACCATCATTTTCGCCTCATTCACCTTTTTCGATGGGATGATAAGTTTCAAATTTTATTCTAATTTCGTTTTAAATCTTAACTTTAATTAGTTTAGAAATAATTTGGCCTTTGTTTTATGAGAGTTTTGACTCACAATTTGTGGGTTTGAGATCTCTCTATGTGAGCAACGAAGTTGATCATTCTCGAAATAATGTCAAATTCATAGATCACTCACGGAAAATTGTAAGAAAAAACATCAGTATAATAGAGGATTTGCGGATGTGTCATAGTCTGATCTTAGTTTTATTTGCTTTTATAGATTTATATTACATTTATTCTAATGTTTGTTGTATCAACTGTATAACTTTTGATTAATGAATTGATCTTTCATCTAAAAAAAATAATACTTCATATGAATTTCTTTTATACAAATAGAAATAAATCTTGCTTTCTCTTATCCAATTCAATCTACCCATTTGCTTTATCACATTTACTGAGACATGTTTTGTGACGGTAATATTTTTGGTAAACATTTTAAAAACTTATGAAAATTTGATATTTTTATTATACTAATGGAGACAAATCAAACAAGATCCCTAACAATACCAATATTCTCCACTTAAATGAATACTGCAAAAAAATGGATAAATTAAATTGGACGAGAAGAAGTAATAATATTCACAAGTCATGTATTATACATCTGAGCTAATACCTCACTCACACTTTAAGTTTATGAGCTTTTATAGTAAAGAATATAAGTTTGATACTCAGAAATTTTATTAATATTCAAACAGTGAGCATCTGGTGCAACCACCAAAGTTCGTAAGGCCGTCCTACAATTGTGGACCGTTCGATTAGATCAGATCAAAAAAAAATCAACTACTTGAATTTATTTTGATTTTTTGAAAATATTATTGTAACACACATTTTGCAATATTGGAACATAGAAAATATGTTTCGAAAATATTATTGTAACACACCTTCTTCAATATTATAACACAAAATCAAACTAACGAAGTTGTGTTACAATGATGCACAAGCCGTGTTACAATAATGAAGAAGTTGGAGTTAAAATAGTGTTACAATAATGCAGAAAGTGTTACAATATGACCGATTATACTTAAGAGTGATGGTACAACCGGTTGTAACTAAGAGGGGTGGTTGTACCTGATGCAATTCCATATTCAAAAAACTCAATTAGTGCTCAAAAACTTAATAATAAAGCTCAAAACTATTTAAATATAATATAATACATCAAATTTATAATCCAATTTATTTCACCAACTTGTAATTTCACGGGAAACAAAATTAGTTGCACTTTAGTGCATACCATAGGTTAAAATAACCCCTATGTGCAATGAAAACACGAAGAAGATTCAAGCCCCCATCAGATTGGACAAGAAAAAGCCAACAAAAACTAAGAACTAACTTACGTCCTTACCTTTGGCATTTTAAACAGAAAACTAGTTCTGTACCCCGTGTAATGCACGAATTTTATAATTATATTTTCAGAATATCGAAACTTAATTCTTATTGAGTTAAATATCTTACTTACCAGCCAAAAATATCATATAAAATCATTAAACTATTGAGTATCAATATTTTGATTATTTCTCAATGTCAAAACATTATATCAATATATACTTTTAATATATTTTTAGCTACACAATGTATAGTTCATATATTTTTTTTACAGTTTAGATGCCTGAATATTGAAAATTGTTAAGACAATTCTACGTGATATCCCTGTATTTTTCGAAATTCTACATGATGCCCCTCATATTTCAAAATTATCAATGGTATCCCTAAACACTATTAATTGTTTTATCCTAATTATTTTCCATTAAATTTTTCGTTAATTTATTACAATAATGTCGTTATCATCATCATTTTTAAGCCGCATCGATACATTTTCTTCATCTTCTCCTTCACAAAAAAAAAAAAGAAATCTATTTAATTTAGCATACCCACAAAAAATCAAACAGCTACTATATTTCTCTAGTTATAGAGGTCAAACAAATTAAAGTTAGCATGATTGTTATTTTTCCTTCATAACCAATATTTTTTAGTAACAAAATAAGTTGAAATTTGTGAGCTATTTTAAAGTTTATAATCTTGAATTTGTTAAACTTAATTAAGATTATGATTAATTATTATAAGGGCGAGGCAATATTTTAATTTTACGGTTTGATTTAAGTTTTGTTGTAACTATAGATCTTCAATGAAATATTATTAAAGGATACTGATATTGTGGAGTGAATATAATAAAGATTTTAAGAATAAATAATGAAGATGGTAAAGACGAATGATGAAGATGATGAAATTGGTGGTGAAAAAATATGAATATGGAAGTGAATATGATGAAAATTGTTAAAATATACATAATTAATAGAAAATTTAACTTATATTATTATCTGTGTTACGGTATATAAAAATTACTTGAGTTCAGGGGTACCATTGATAATTTTGAAATATGAGGTACCATGTAAAATTTTAAAAAATACAGAGCTACCACATAGAATTTCTCAAATTATTATGCTATTTTGTGGATAAATAAATTATTTCTATGAATATTCTTCCGTGCAATGCATGAATATTGACAACTTTATATTTTTGCCGTCTTTTATTATATTTTCCCTTTTGAAAAATCATTTCACTTTTTTCTTTAATATTCATTATGTAATTTTAATGTAACAAATTATATATGTCAAGTTGATTAAATAAGATTTTTTTTATTAAAAATATGAACTTGAGATTCGGAAACTACATTATCAACAACATACATGGGGCGATAAAGATCAGAATTTTATGAGTCTAACACAATGTGTTTCCATGAGTTTCTTTAATTTCCATCTCATCTTATTCTTACAATCTTAAGAAAAACATAGATATTTTTTTTTTTCAAATTAATTAAGTGCACTGTTTTTTCGAAAACCTAAGCAAGGTTCATTACTTCTTCTCAAGTTCAGTTCGGTAAGTACATGGACTCGAGTACAACTCTTTCTTTTTTATGTGTTAAACAGGTTGATTTACTTGATATATCATGAAGAAATTTATTTCATAACAATTGAACGATCAAATAACATATGTTTTTCATAATGGTGTAGATAATTTTACAATCAAAAAAGTTTGAGCTTGTTCTTTTAATATTTTTCCACAACAAAGTAAAAACAATCATTATTTAATATAAAAATACGCCAAAAAAAATATTAGCATTGATAAAATTCGTTTAAAAATAAGAATAATTTAGTAATTTAACCTTTATATTGACTGTCAATAATATATAACAATTTAGTCAGAATTTATTGTTTTTTTACAAACATGTTATTAAAACTACTATAGATCATCTTGTAAGTATATTATTTTTAATTTATGATATTTTCCATATATAGCAGAAACTCTTTAAATTAATACTCGATAAATTAATAAATTCTCTAAAATAATAAATTTTTCCGGTCCCGACTTGGACCAATGTAAAAAAAAAAAAACTCGATAAAATAATAAAATAATAATTTTTCGGGAGATTCCCTTATAATTTTCGGTCCAAGAAAATCATAAATTAATAATTCATAGATACTGAAAAAATATATTACACTCTATTGGAATATGATTCAATAGTTGTCTGTTTTCCTTTAAAGTTTAAGTCTATTTGAAGCTCATCTCTAACTTTAAAGTTGATTTTGCAACACCTTTTAGATGAGAAGCCATCTTGTGAGATATGGTTTGAATATTTTAACACATTCAAGTAATTTATATATGTCAAACTTGCTTAAGAATACATTGAACACATTTGTTCCTCTTGTTTACATTTATTTCAAAAGTCATTATTGATTTTCAATGCATATGAACACAATAGTTACGTTGAGTCTTGATAGTGCTAAGTTTGGAGTCCTAAGGTTCGCTGCAACGTAATTGCAAGAGGCATAGACTAACTTGCCCTTTTGTTTGGTATGTATAATTACTTAGTTTATACGAAAATATCAATTACGTTGAATCTGTTAAAAACTCTTTAGATTAATAATTATTAATTTATCGATAAATTAATAACTCTCTAAATTAATAAATTTCTCACATTATTAATTTGTAGAGTTTTAACTGTATGCTATAGATATCACTTCAAATGGCTATAAATTCTTAATAAATCATTTATATATTATAATAGAGAAAAATTTAATCTCATAGCTAGAAAAAATTGGTTCTTATGATGAATCATACGAAGACATTAATGAAAAAAGTAGACATTTTTTGTGTCATATAGACGTATCTAATAAATAAAATAATTTGGAGAAATATAAGATATACATGACAAACAATAAAACTACTTCCAAATAAGTAACAAAATTGGTCTTACCTCGATAATTGCCTCAATTTTACGACTTTAAAATTTAATCTTACACATACGTTCAAAAAAAAATTAGTTAATATAATATATAAATCTAAAAACAAAAATAAAAAAGATATATAACTAAAAATAAAAGTGATGTGAAAATATCAAATGACGAGAGTTCTTTTGTATTTTTTTGTGTGTTTAAACAAATAATAAAAAAGTATACTCTATACGGAGTATAAGTTAGTTCATATATGACTTTTGATATTTTGACTTTAGCATAACTTGTAAAAAATTGTATTTGCTTTTGAAAAATAGCTTATATAAATTGTTTTCTGAAAAAATTGTACTGTATGTGTTTGGCCAAAACTTTGAAAAATTGTATTTGTGAAAATGAATGTGTTTAGCCTATCAAGTTGGAAAATTTAGTTCTCTGTTTAGTTTTTTCATCATATACGAATCTAATTAGTTTTCGTAAGAATAGCAAAATTTAAAAAGAATAATGATTTTAAAAAAATGTAAAAAGACTTATCAATTTTCTAGATAAATGTGTCGATAATGCTACACAAAATATGGATTTCTGGCTCCGCCCGTGTTACGTACATAATAATGAAATACAATGTAAAAAAATATCAACTTGTGTAAATTTGGCCTATAAATTAGGATGTATTGTAATTCATATGAAAATATATGCAAAATCTTTTGTGAGGATTGGATTTGTAAGAAATACAAACAAAAATATCAAATTGGAGCTTCTACTTTTGGGGGCCAAAAAGAACTTTTGAGCTTTTAAAAAGTTGTTTTTTATCTCTAAAATTTAGGTGTGTTGCCAAGCTTTAGTTTTTGGATGACATCAATCTTTGTATGACTTGATATTTTATAACTCATAGAGAATAAAATTTATGGCAGTAATTTTTTTGTCTTATATAAGTAATAATTTTTTTTTTCATTTAAGGCGTTAATTTTACGAAATATAACTTAATAATCTATATTTTTCCTATTCTTTTTTTTTATTAAGCTAAGTCCAAAATGATTAGTTGGAGTAACATTAATGTATCACGTAACAATTAATTCCTTATATATTAAAAAATCGAAATATATCAAAAGTGATCTCTATTTGAATACCCTGAAAAATTATGAATTTTGATAAAAAATTTTATTTGTTCACATTTTCAAAATACAAAATGGCATTATTTTTTTATTTTTTTTTTTCTGATATAAGTACTAAATTTTCTAATTTTATTTTCATTTAAGGCATTAATTTTACGAAATATAACTTACTAATCTAATCTATGTTTTTTGTTTACTTTTTTGTTCCATTTTTTTTTATTAAGCTTATTCCAAAAATGATTATTTAAAGTAATATTTATGTCCCACGTAGCAATTAATTTCTTATGTATTAAAACAAATTTTGAAATATATCAAAAGTGATCTCTATTTGAAGACCCTAAAAAATTAGAAATTTTGATATAAGTTTTATTTGTTCACATTTTCAAATTATATAAAAGAATTTATTTCATTAAATTTTATTTTTTCTGATATGTCATAAATTTTTATTTTTTTTCATTAAGGTGTTTTTTTTATGAAATATAACTTAATAATCTATGTTTTTTGTTTATTTTTTGTTCCTTTTTTTTATTAAGCTTAGTCCAAAAATGATTAGTTGGAGTAACATTTTTGTACCACGTAACAATGAATAATTCCTTATGTATTAAATTTTTTTTTGAAATATATCAAAAGTGATCTCTATTTGAAGATCCTAAAAAATTATGAATTTTGAAATAATTTTCTATTTATTCACATTTTATAAAACTAAAATTACACACAATCAAAATTACCCAAAAAAAATGTACAAGTTGATGAACAATGAAGTATATAACACTTACTTCGTATTAGTTATTATACTATACTCACTTATTAGTTATTACACTACTCTCATGTCTACCAAATACTAATTGAGCATTTATCATCCACAATTGATTAATCATCCACAATTGAGCATGGCACTTCTAAAACACTCTAAAAAATGATGTGACACTTCTAAAACACTCTAAAAAAATGAACACTCAATTCTACATCATAAAGTTTGTGTTTTTATATATTATATAGATATTCGTGTTAAGAATTTAAGATGAAGAGTAGCAAAGAAATAAAAATTATGGAACTGATAAACTAGGCCCATTTATTAGAGGCTCTCAAGATTTGAATTTATTAGGTTTTTTGATTGTATCGATTTTAATATTGTTTTAAATTATCTCAGCAAAAATTTAAGCTAATGGTTGATGTCGATTAATGGTACAAATAGGCATGCAAGGCAGCAACGTCAAAGGACGAGGAAATAAGGAA
Organism: Gypsophila paniculata; assembly: GCA_032274805.1. Classification (NCBI taxonomy): domain Eukaryota; kingdom Viridiplantae; phylum Streptophyta; class Magnoliopsida; order Caryophyllales; family Caryophyllaceae; genus Gypsophila; species Gypsophila paniculata. Next base: position 3,246 of record JAUEKU010056936.1, on the reverse strand, counting down.
ACAAGCTCCTACAAATGAAAGTCTACGTGGTTTAGACATTGTTACAAGTGCAATGGAGAATGTTGCAAAATTTGAACCAAAGTGCGGGCAAAAAATTTCTTGCGCAGACATCGTTCAACTAGCTCAATCTATATCCTCAAGTCGCGTGCTTAATTGACGCGAGTCTTTGAAAAGTCGTCTTTTATTTTCAAGTTGTAAGGTTAGTAATAACTAAATGAAGATGTATTAATTGGACGGTTAGAAGGAAAACGAAAATGAAACCGTCTTTTTTAAAAGTTTATGTTAAGTCCTGACTTAGTTCATGTCTGCAGACTGCAAATTAACACAAAGTTTAAAAAAGACGATAATACTCCATTTTTCTCTTAACTACCTATTTAATATACATTCATTTATTGTCGATCTTTCAATTTGATAGTGAAAGACGGTCTTTTACGGAACTTACTCATATATTTTATGTAGTATTAGAAATTCAAACGCTGTATGCATGAGTATAATTAACGAGCTATTTGCGATTGAAATGTGATTACTATTGAGTAAGTAATCATTATGATGGTTGCATTTTAGTTGCAAAAATCCCGTTATATTTTCATTAGAGAACTACTTAAAAATAGCTACTTTAGCACTTCAGCTATACATGTTCAATACCAGTAAAATCTTACTCGATTTGAAAAATTTTAATTCAAATTGTCTAAATCCAACTCGAACCGTATTCAACTTGAGAGACTCGTACGTATGTGATTAGAATTCTAAGTCGACTTCTACCCAACCCAATATGACCCATGTATAGCCGATCTCAAAGTAATCCTTCTATCTTAAACAAGTTGATCTAGAGTACATATGAGACCTGCCTGAATTTGAAATAGTTAATACCATTTTCTTTGATCGGATTATAAATATGTGAATATAAACTGACTCTTACTCAATCTGAATAACCCGTTCATCATGTAATTTAAGACTATCTTTATCCCTTACTTTATGATATATTTATAGCCCATACTTCATGATTCTTTGACATTTCTAAAAGTATTGTTTTCTTTTAATTTATTAACGCATGTTTACGTGCTAACCTTAGAATATGTCATGTTATTTTATTATTAGCCTGAAACTGTGCCATGACTCTATAATTTGTACATTTATGGGAAGGCTAGTGAAAAATGGTCCTACACGACTAACTAAGAATTCAAGGTTTTAAGAGAGTTTAAGAATTTAGTACGGTTTTAAAACTTTATACGTATCCTCACGTGAATCGTATATTCTTTGTAATTAATTCATCGATCCACTTATATTTTATGCTGATTTTTCACTCGTTTAAGATATTTTAAAGATTCAACTTGAAATGCCTAGGCTACCAACGCTTTGTAATATTAGAAGATAAATTCAACCAAAATTTTAAAGGCGAATTGAGGTCTAATCAACGAAAATTATTTACAAGTTAAGATTGCGAGGCAAAGTTACTCAACACGTTTTGTCCTTAATTAGTATTTTGAAAGAAACTGCACTAATTATCGATAAGGATACTCCTTAATTGTCAAAAAAATAAACACATCTTGTCTTATAATAAAACCTAAAACTTAATTGCTTATACTAGTTCTTCCCTACTTTCTCTCTAAGATGTATGTCCCCGACGAACCTGTAATGACGTTTACGCAATTATTAAAAATGTTGCGTCGTTACTTGCAAAATGCATGTGAGAATTACGTATACTTTTCCCTCCCTAGATCAAGAAACCGAAATTAATTACTTCGTAATTGACTTGTTAAAAATATTAAAATACACGCAAATAAATGAATTGATTACTAAAAATAACACTCACACACACCCTATTAAACATAATTTGATGCGACATTTGGGCCATATTTCTGTTTTAAACAACTGACTTTGTCAACACATTACCTACTATTACTAGTATCATTAAGTAGCTGGTCCTGCTTGATTATTTGTTAAATTAAATTGTTTACTTAACGTACCCAACTTTCATATATTCCGTATCTGCCAATTATAACGATAGAAGCATATTAGACAGTAAATGTGACCTTTCTCGCAATTTTGGGTTACGTAGACAACTGTACTCTTATGTAGGGACGATTTCAGATAATAATTAATGTTAGCCGTCTCTAAATAACTTTTGGACTAATTTCAGATAATAATTAATGTTAGCCGTCTCTAAATAACTTTTGGACTAAGGTTGTGTTGTTATTTTAGTAAAACCGTTTATTGAGCAGTAGTTATCATTTTAGAGTTTTGGGTTAGCTAGTCTAGTTCCATAGGTGGAGCTCATTTGAGAAGTAGACTTCGCAAAATTGAATCCTGAATAGACGAACCTAATTGTGACTTGAAATTCAAATGACCCGTTCCTACCCAATCTAATTCGTATATAATTGACTTTTGATAGACTAATCCCTCAATAACTTGATTCGAAGAAACTTGAACTTGAAATGATCCAAACCAAATTTCACATACTTGGAAATAACTCTACCTAAATTGATCTTACTCGTACCTAATCTGAATAACCCATTTGTCAGGTCTACTTAGAAGGGTGCGTGCATCCATCTTTCCTCTTGGACTGTTGCATTAGAGGGCGTACGGATGTTTGACTGATTATGGAGTAGTAGTATTCAAACCAAAGTTGAGTCTCAAGTCATCGATTTTGGCGATTGGTTGAGAGGGTAATTTTACGTGTAAAGGACTCGTAATACACTACTATGAAAAGATCGTACTCCTTACTCTTGCCTGATTTGTTTCACATTTCCAATTTGTGAGCTTAATTGTAATGTGTCACTCTACTATTTTGTCCATAATTTGTGGTTATTATGATTTTTGGCCGCGAGGAACCCACCTCCTTGGACTAAAAGAATGTAAATTTATTGTTGTTTTGTTGTAGACCGATGAAAATTCCGAAAACCCAGCTTTGGAAGCCATAGGTTACAATGTTGACACCAGGGGATCATCAGTCGACCCTCAATTAGATGAAAGGCCACTTCAAAAGGGAGTCGTAGAATGCACCAATCTAAACGACTCGACTCTTGTACAATCTCTCGAACAAAAGGGTTTACAAGTCACTGAAGATACTGACAAGAACACTATAAAGATAACATGTGATTTTTTGATAGTAGGGTCTGGGTACGGTGGGGGTGTTGCAGCTGCAATTCTCGCAGAAGCCGGGCTCAACGTAATAGTTATCGAGAAAGGGGACTACTTTGCTACTCGAGACTACTCTTCTTTAGAGGGTCCATCGATGGATCGACT